>CAIGRO010233342.1:0-12047 GCA_903798355.1 Fraxinus baroniana | reverse complement strand
CTTATTCATGGTTTCGTTCAGACTGTTTAGTTGTTTAGCCATGTTGTCATAATGTAAATTCCCATTTTGAATAAACTTTTCCATGTCATGAACATTTCGTAAGTTTACCTGCTCAACGACGTTTTGTGTGAGTTCACTTAGCAATGCGCGCATGGTTTGAGGACTCAATTATATCATTGGTTCGTAACGACTTTGACTCTGTCCATCTGTTCTTGGAGTGTTCTGCTGCTCCTCATATCGTTCGATTACAGACCGGACTAGTCTCTGGCTTGCGGCTCTTTATCAGAGTTTTTATTAGACATATTGCCTTCACTCTTGTATCTTCAAGCACCAAATTGTTCCACTAGGCGTACCAAATTGTTTCGCGTGGAAAGTTGGGTCTCACTAACAATTAAAAGATGGTTCAGACGATTGTGTAAGGAACAGACCTCTTGAGACAAAGTCCAAAAAATGGGTGCTTTATTGATGAAGATCTACAATCGGCGATAAGCGAAATGCCTCCAAGGAGCGCAAGCACACAGAATAATTGAAAATTAAGTTCGATAAAAGTAAATGAAATGAAAATTACATATTCTCTGTTCGAGAGTGTTTGATTCGGGGGTCCTTCTCTTCTATGCCTTCTATTCTCTTTTATACTCCTCTGATAGTGGTTGTTGTGGAACCGCCTGAAACTATTGGTTGTTTTGTAACTACCCACATCTTTTACCATGACTGACTTGTAGTGGTACAGCTGTTGTAACTGTTGTCATTAATTGTACCATTGAGCTACTTCTAACCGAGATTTACTAGATCATAGGACATGATGAAAGTGCCCCTTAATTGCCTTAGTAACCGTCGCTTAAAATAATAGTTTACCTAGGTCCTGGGTGTTTTGCAATCTTGGGCGATGATAGCTCCGTCGCCTTGAATATATATAAAGTGTTGTGCGTCTTGTATACTTGGGCGATGATGGGCCTCTGCTACATGTCTCCGTCTTGGGCCCTTTTACATGATCTCACCTGAGCCTGTCCCTTCGAATCTCCTAATTGGGCTTCACTCCCTTGGGCCATTTAATTGGGCATCATTTTTATGCGTCAATAGATTTAATGAAAACAAAGCGAAAATCAACCAACAGAGACAATCACCATAAAAATCCAATCTTGCAACAAACCCATTTCATAGAAATCCCGTAACCAATATTTATACACCAGAATAAACGTCTTTTTGAATCCCACGTTTAATAAGGGGCAAAAACGAAACAGAAGAAATACTCGTACCTTTTCTGTTCTCTTCTTCTTTCAGGCCCTTATCTCCTTTATTTATACATCTGCTTTACCACAAACCGAAGGGAAATCATTAACAAAAAAACGAATTGAATAAGAAAGAATCAATAACTAATCCCAGTGATTAAGAAAGCCGAAAAATAAAAAAAGAATCCACCTTTTCCATCTCTACGTTCTTTTTTATTATTCTTTTAGGTTATAGAGATATAGAGAGAGAGATCGAGCAAGCAACGCCTTGTAGTTTTGCAGTGTTCTGAGGGTTTCTATGAGGCATTTTCTGTGAGTTTACGTGTTTTGGTTGTTACAGAATTTTCGGTAGGGGAGAGAGAGCGAGGGTTTATCTGCATGTGTGTATGGAGAGAGAGCGAGATAGAGAGTTTATTCCTTTTTCCTTTTTCTTTTTTTAAGTCGGAGAGAGAGCGAGGTTTTATCTGCATGTGTGTATGGAGAGAGAGCGAGACAGAGAGAGAGTTTATTCCTTTTTCCTTTTTTTTTAGTCGGTTTTATTAAAAAGTCGGATAGGATAGCTTGAAGCATGAGGGCTGTTGGAGTATTCTTTAAGCATTTTCGAGTCATAAACACACTTCTCGAATGATGAATTTTGAAGAGATGTAGTCAAAATAGAGATAAAGAAGTTATTTTTAAGCATTCGCAAATCAAAAATCTTGTTCGATCTTTGTCATTGCCTCGAATATTTTTTTAACTCCGTTATTGAACAAAAATGTATTTTGAAAACGAGATAAATAACATATGATAATGCTTAGATAATTTTAAATATAGAGTAATGCTCCTTGTACAATGTTGGGTTACAACATTAGGTTACATCCTCTCACAAGGGAGGTGGGGCCCACTATTATTTTATTCGCAGGGCTCACCTCCCTTGTGAGTAGTTATAACTCAATGTTGTAACCCATATATTGTAAATGTAGCATTATTGTTAAATATATGCATGTTGTCTAGTGTTTGGTAGGAAACATTTTACAACTAGTTGGACATTCAGGTCGTATTTAATTTTTAAATTAAATAATGAACGTAGACTTTCTTGGTATTATATAAATTAACTGGCATTGGATCAATCTTCCTTCACAACAAGGTGTCCTGATATTTTTATTAGTAAAGATAAAATATTTTTTGTTTTTGAAGTGAAACTATTAGTTTTAATCACATTTTTCATAGGGTCCACGAATATTAACCAATAATCCACAACTCCTTTCTTTCACTTATATAATTTTTGAAAAATTATGAAACCCAAGCAAAGGCTTAGTATAGGGCATCGTTAAAGGTATAAATCAAGTCGAGTCCATTTTACACTTCCATTCTTGTCTAATACAGTACTAAGAATTAGTTTTAATTTAAGTCAAAAGTCAACTATTAATTTTAATCATATAACAGGACATTTTATCAAATTATACTAAAAATATGATTTTAATCTTTATCAAACAAGGGCCAAGAACATTAGCTCCCAATTTGGCGAAGACCAAGTCTATGCAAAATTACAGTGCAATAAAGGACAGATTCAACTCCCCCATTCAAACCCTTCTCTCTCCATCTCAAGCACAGGCAATACGGGGTTGGTAGATGAGAGTTGTCGAGCGATTATGACTCTCCACCCAAATAGGTATTGAATATCCACAACAGAGACTGTATACTTACTATGCCAATCCAAATTTGTAGGAAAAACCGAGGCATTTAGAGTCTGTTTGATTGACTTTATTTTTTTATAAAAGAAATATCATTTTTTTCACTCAAATTCCTACTTTTGAGATGTTTGATTGATAATTTTTTTCATAAAAAAACATTTTCCAATTTTTGGTCATGTGCCTATGTTTTTCTCAAAAACAAGGAAAATATTTTATTTAAAGAGCGATGATTTTTATTTCTCAGGTAATTCTCTCTCATCTACCCAACAATAAAAAATACACAAGTATAATATTTTATAGGTTGAAAACTAAATCAAATATATTTAATTAATAATTTTCATACAAAAAAGTTGTAGACAATTCATTTGCCTAATATTTATTTCCTTTTTATGCAAATTTCATGTTCGCAATCCAACACACCCTTAGATTTTATTCCAATCTTTTATAAGTCGCAATCTCGAGGAAGGGCCTATTCTCACTCGAACAAAATGAGGGCAGCAGCTATTCGCAATGTATTCCAGCCATTTTATCATCAGAGCAAAATATCCTTGCCCATCGAAAAAAGAAATTTATTACTTCTCTAACTTTGAGTAGAGGCAGTGACATTTTACGTCCGACGGGTTCCACTATTTCAGTTAACTACACACCGGGTCGTCTACTAAAAAAACTAAAGAATTGCTTTCAATACTAAAGCACCAAAAGTTGAGAAACTTTTAAACCCGCATGTGATAAGAAATTAACTTAGGCATACAAATGGATATTCAATAGATTTTGTGCAAGCCACAAGAAACCCATGATGATGTACAATTACAATCACGCCCAACAAATATTCTTGTTAGAATTACCATTGTACACAGAATAGTATTGATTGGCAAATGATGCCAATTATGAAAAACACAACCACCCAACTGGAAATATACTAACCTAACAGAATTTTGACAAGGAACAGACAAGGAACATAAAAATCAAAGAAGGGTTAAAGGAGTTCTTACGAGTGTTGTTTCAGCAAAACAATGGCCTAAGATGGATTCACAACTTAAAGAAGTGTAAGTTTTGGTCGTGCAACGGAGAATTCCCAGGGCACCAGGAAAATGCAAAGACAGCACCTCATGTGATAATCTCCCTCACAAGCCAATCCAAGGTTGGATATGCGAAGTACAGAATGAGAAAAGATGGGAGTGCAAAGACAACTGTGACGAGTATGTATAGGGCTAAGATGGCTGCACTGGCAGGTATGGCATATAAAATGATGATAAGAAAAATTATGACCAGGGGGAACTTGGCTGTCAAGTGAACAAAGAAAACTAGACACTTTCTGAGGGATGAATGCAGTCTCTCAAAAGCAAGAGAACTATTTAATTGATTACCATCGTGACTTGATCCAGACCCCAAATGCTCAGAATGATGAGTACACGGCCCCCTCCGGTGGTCAGAGTTCCCTGTATGGCTTCTGGGTGCTTTTGTGCTAGATGACCAAACGGCCTGATGATCACCACATGAGGAAGAGTGAGATTTTACTCTGTCACCATTCATGCTCTCCAGCATCCAGAGAAGAAAGAAGTTTTTACGAGGAAATTTGAGGTTTCCCCTATAAACCAGACGAAGTGATAAGAGATTGCACCAGGGGCAAGATATAAAGAGTGGAAGCTGATAGGGTAAAGTAGGAAATTTCACAACAGCCCATTGTAGTCCCAGGATGCAGTTTTTACATAATGTATGACCACACCATAAGACATAGGGTATGTTTTCAACAAGGTTAAAAGATTCCCAGCATATTGGGCATTCCAGTCCCTCCTCTCTGCTACTGATGGACGAAACTCCATCGTCTGAGCAATCCATTGAATCCTGTGTTGGCTTCAGAACGTCATGCTTCAGGCCCATAATTCCAGCTATACAATTGGATGCAAAATTCCACATATTGTGTGGCTAGCTGGAAGCACTACAGAATGAACATTGCAATTCTACACGGTAGAAAACCCCAGTTCCTGAGAGGTCCAACCAGAACGGAATTTAAAAGTTGTCATTGAAAGATGAATCTATAAAATATTGATGACAGATTCATTCAATTGAAACACTAATCTTCTTAAGAGAGTTTCTCTTAATTCACAGAGGATAAATATTGAAGGAGTAAATTAATAATACAACGGCGAAGCATATATGTAAGTTTTGGAGCAAAGCATACACGATATTAGAGTAAATCAAAATACTTCCAACCAAAATGATTGACTTTGATTTCATGAATGATTGCATAGTTTTGATGCTCTACTTCATAGAAAGCAGCATGAGAATAATGGCAGCTCATGGACTATCACGCCAATTAGATTAGTGTTGCCCTACATAAGTTTCCAGTCATTTAATGAAATTAAGGGGTTATTCTTTTTGCTGTTTTCTGTTTTCGATTTTTCAAAACAATGAAAACGCATTCTCTTTCCTATTTTTGAAAATGAATTTAAAAAAAAAATTCCACTAAAAACTCAAAACGTCAAAAAGACATTTTGAGCATTTTCAAGCAAAAACACGGAATGAATGAAAACACGGAATACACACCCAAATTAAAAAACAACTTTCTGTCTCTCACATATCCTTCCTCTCCCGTGAGATTCATTCCAGAGTTCTTGTCTACAGTTTGCTCTGTCTTCCCTCTCACAAACCCACTATACTTACGCATCGCCCACGGCCTCCGTCTTATTTCCGACGCCATTCCACCTCCGACAAACTCCAGTGCCTGTCCCGTACATTGGTGTCGCTCCTTCACCACCTGCCCCGTCTGTGGCTTTACCTGTTTATCCTGCTCCCCCTACCATTTACTCGTTGCCTCAATATCAACAGGTAAGTAAATCTTAAATTGAATTTGTGTTGGGTCTAAATATTGATTTGATTATATGTGAGTCCTCTATGGATTGGATTGAACATTTCATATAATTCGTGACGAATATTGCATTTGTTTCTATAATTTCATTGTTTCAATGCATTTGTGTTATGCTTGTGGTTCCTTTCCTATATATTTCAAATTTGTGTTCTTATAGTTCTCTATGTTTCTATAATTTAATTGTATTTTTTTTTTTGTATTGGGAAATGATCATTATTCTTACTTTCGTACTTTTGTGTCCGATAGAATTTGTGGCATGTGACCACAATTAAATGCATTGATTTATGCCCATGGAAGGACTTATATACATCTTGATAATTTGATTTATATTCAATATAGAACATGGGTGTTCACAGAGTTAAGAATAAGGAACCAATGTCATCCTCGAACGAGAATGAACACGGTTTTATCGAAATTCTTTACGAGAAAGTGAAATCAAATCATGGTCGGATGAGAATGAACGCACTTTTATTGAAATTCTTTACGAGAAAGTGAAATCAACCGCATTGCAATGTTCTACATTCACGAAAAACGAATGGGGTAGGATCAATGAAACCATGATAGTTTCAACAAAAATGGATTACGGCATAGATAGATTTAAAGGAAAGTGGAACCGCTTACGTAAGATTCGTCGCATGTTATCCCAACTTTTGGAACATACAAGTGTTACATGGGATCCAAATACCAACAAAGTTAATGCTGCAAAGGAAGTTTGGCAACACTTTTATACTGTATATATATTTATTAAAGAATATTTTCGTCATTAGTTTTTTATCTTATCAATTATACCCCTTTTCGTTAAACACTATGACAATGTGGCTTGTTTTTTAAATGATAGATTAACAAGTCAAATTACAAAAATGTTTAAGAGGGAAGGATGCAAGTACTACCACACTCTTGGAGAAATATTTAGCGGGACTACAGCTACTGGAGGATTAGACAATGCCTCCACTCAACTTCTAAATACATCAGAGCAAGAAAGGCAGCCAGAAAATTTTCTGAACATGGGAGTGCATGTACGTGTGGAAAATGATGATAAAGTGGATGAGGTTTCAAATACTCGTCGGCGTGAGGAAATTGGTACTTCAGGTGAATGCCGACGTAAAGAACCTAACATTAGTAAAATCATGGTCGGATGAGAATGAACGCACTTTTATTGAAATTCTTTACGAGAAAGTGAAATCAACCGCATTGCAATGTTCTACATTCACGAAAAACGAATGGGGTAGGATCAATGAAACCATGATAGTTTCAACAAAAATGGATTATGGCATAGATAGATTTAAAGGAAAGTGGAACCGTTTACTTAAGATCCGTCGCATGTTATCCGAACTTTTGGAACATACAAGTGTTACATGGGATCCAAATACCAATAAGGTTAATGCTGCAAAGGAAGTTTGGCAACACTTTTATACGGTATATATATTTATTAAAGAATATTTTCGTCATTAGTTTTTTATCTTATCAATTATACCCCTTTTCGTTAAACACTATGACAATGTGGCTTGTTTTTTAAATAATAGATTAACAAGTCAAATTACAAAAATGTTTAAGAGGGAAGGATGCAAGTACTACCACACTCTTGGAGAGATATTTAGCGGGACTACAGCTACTGGAGGATTAGACAATGCCTCCACTCAACTTCCAAATACATCAGAGCAAGAAAGGCAGCCAGAAGATTTTCTGAACATGGGAGTGCATGTACATGTGGAAAATNAGAACGAGGTACGAAGAAACTGAACTTAGAACACTTTACCTAAAAGAAAAGCTTGCAAAGATCCAAGGAAAAATCATGTAATCAATCGGACAATGAAGTTAATAGTCCGGATCCTTATTCTAATGTTATTTGCTTAGACATCTTAAACAATACGGAAGGGGTGTCCAATGAGATTTATTAAGGATCCCGATTTTAGGGTGTCATTTGTGAAGTTGCCAGAAGCAAGGAGAGGACCTATCTTGGAACTACTTTGATATAATTGTTGTTTTAATATCTCTAGTCTTTTGTTGTTTTAATTTGTGATGTTGAAGGTTAAAGTAATGTGTTATATTCACAGTTGAAAGTATATTGTACCCTTTCTTGGTAATGTTGTATTGTTTTCATTTATGAACTTAGTGATATTGTTTATTGTAGAACTAATGTTAATTTTTCTTTAATTTCTTAATAATTGTTTTATTTGAATCAATGATGGCTGATATGATGTGATAATTACTGTGGATATATCCAGTGAATCAAATGTGGATGATAATGTGAGTACAAATGATTTGTTATTTATGGATGATTTTGACGCAAATTTTGGAGATTTAATGATGCTTAATTGCTTACTAAGGAAGTACAATCGGCAGGAGACCTTGTAGAACATCATTGCTTACGGGAAAAATGTACACGCTAGAAATTCTGAATGAATATCCGGATGTGTGCTATCGGAATTTTCGTGTGCAGAAAAACGTGTTCATGAATTTTTGTGATATTTTAAAGGAGAAAGGGCTGTTGAAAGATGGAAAAACTTGAGTGTCAAAGAGGGTGTTGCTATGTTTATGATGATTATAGGGCACACTACATGATATAATATTATTGGTGATAGGTTTCAGCATTCCCACAACACGATACACAAATGGTTTAAACGAGTGATAAGAGCTAAATGGTTTAAACGAGTTGTAAGGGTTGTTTGTTCGTTTAATACTGAGATAATGTGTCCAATAAATCAAGATATTGTGCATAAGCGAAAATATCCTTTATTTAAGGATTGTATAGGAGCAATAGATGGTACACATATTGTAGCTTGGGCACCTGCATCGCGGCAAACATCTTTTCGTAAAAGGAAAACTAATGTAACACAAAATGTGATTTTGATAAGAAATTCACATTTGTGTATTCTGGGAAGGTACTACTAATTATTCGCGAACATTCGTTGACATAGTCACAAGAAGCTCGAACAACTTTCCAATGCCACGAGGAGGCATATTCTTATACTTTAAATAATTATTGTGAATGTACCTACGGTGTTACACAATGTAAGTCTTTTATTTTGCAGACAATTTTACCTTATTAATTCTGGCTATCCAAACATGCCTGAATTTCTTGTCCATTATCGAGGTCAAAGATATCATCTGATTGACTATGTTGGACGGGAAAGACTGCGTGGAAAGAAAGAACTGTTCAATTATAGACACTCATCGTGCCATAACATTATTGAACGTTGCATTGGAGTTTTAAAAGTAAGATTTCCTATTTTGAAATTGATTACCAATTATCCACTTAGTAGGCAAAGACAAATCCCTACTGCATGTTGCGCTATAAACAACTTCTTTCGTCAGGAACACGCTTTAGATAAGTTCTTTGCTGACTATCCAGGGGAGGATATGGTGTTTCAAGACATACCAGAGTTAGATCAAGATCAAGAAGTCATACATTTTGATTTTAGTCAAACAGCTCAAATGGGACATGTCATGGATCAAATTGCTACACAAATATAGAATGACTACTCAAGACGTCGTATATGATTCCGTGGATTTATTTTATAATTTGTTTAGTGTCTACTTGTTTTGCCATGACACTTAAAACTCTAATGGTATCTATTGAACTATTTTACCAAATTTAATTTAGGTTGTGTTTTTTATATCTGGAAAAAAATATTTCAATATTTTCTGGCCATCTATTTTAAACATGAGATCTCAACATGTACCCACGGAATCATGTATGACATCTAGAGTAGTCATTCCGCATTTTGTAGCAATTTGATCCCTGACTTGTCCCATTTGAGCTGTTTGACTAGCATCAAAATGTATGACTTCTTGATTATGACTTGACTCCGATATACCTTGAAAAACCATATTCTCCTCTGAATAGTCAAGGAACAACTTATCTAAAGCGTGTTTCTGGCGAATGAAGTTGTGTATTGCGCAACATGCAGTAAGGATTTGTCTTTGTCTATTAAGTTGATAATTGGTAATCAATTTCAAAATATGAAATCTTGCTTTTAAAACTCCAATGCAACGTTCAATAATGTTATGGCACGAGAAGTGTCTATAGCTGAACAATTCTTTCTTTCCACGTAGTCTTCCCCTTCCAACATAGTCACACAGATGATATATTTGATCTCGATAAAGGACAAGAAATTCAGGCATGTTTGGATAGCCAGAATTAACAAGATAAAATTGTCTGCAAAATAAAAGACTTACATTGTGTAACACCATAGGTACATTCGCAATAATTATTTGAAGTATAAGAATATACCTCCCTGTGGTATTGGAAAGTTATTCGAGCTTCATGTGACTGTGTCAACGAATATTCGCAAATCATTAGCAGTACCTTCCCAGCTAGAATACACAAATGTGAATTTCATATCAAAATCACATTTTTGTGTTACATTAGTTTTCCTTCTATGAAAAGATGTTTAACTTGATGCAGGTCCCCAAGTTGCAACATGTGTACCATCTATTGAGCCTATACAATCTTTAAAGAAAGGATATTTTTCCGCTCATGCACAACATCTTGATTTGTCGGACGGATTATCTGGGTATCAAACGAACAGACTACTCTTACAACTCGTTTAAACCATTTGTGTATCGTATTGTTGAAATGCTGAAATCTATCGCCAATAATATTGTATCGTGTAGTGTGCCCTACAATCATCATACACATAGCAACACCCTCTTCGATGCTTAATTTTTTCTATTTTTTACAGCCCTTTCTCTTCAAAATATCACAAAAATTCATGTACACGTGTTTCTGCATACGAAAATTACGATAGCACACATCTAGATGTCCATTCAGAACTTCTAGCATGTACATTTTTCTCGTAAACAATGATCTTCTACAAGGTCTCCTGCTCATCGATGATACTTCCTTTGTAAGCAATTAAACATCAATAAATCTCCAAAAATTGCATCAAAATCATCCATAAATAATAAATCATCATCACTTGAATCTTTATCCATGGAATTATCGGTACTCGCATTATCATCCATTCGGTGCGCTCCTCTCTGCTCCCCTCACTCCACTCCGCTCTGCTCAGACCCGACATCGGCCATTTTAATTAATCATTTTATCAACTTCAAGTTCATTCCATTTCATCTTAATTTTATGTCCTACCAATATTTGTTCATCTTAATTTCTTCCAGAATCTTTAATTGTCCTCATTCAACATATAAATAGTTTTTTTATGTTCTGAAAGTCTTTGCATATTCAAGAAAAAAAAATCTCCATTGCAGTCAAACATCTGATGATGTTTGTTACATGAGAATCCAACACATTTAATACACTAATATTACCTTAAAGAAAATTTCAACCCAAAATTTTAAAATCCAAGACTTTCCTGAAAGCTTTATTTGCCTCTTCTCATCTTGAGATTGCTTAAAGGATATCACTAACAAATAGCTCCGAGAATTAATCAAGCCTTAAAGAGTTAGTGCCAAGCGAACAAGCAAAAACTCTCATAACAATAAAGAACAAAATATAAAACTAGAATTCAGATATCATAATTTTAATTCTTTTCGAGTCCTCTCGGGGCCACTGAGGTGAATACCCGACTGTAAATTTCAGGGTCTCGTGGGATTAGTCGAGGTACGCGCAAATTGGTCTGGACATCCACGGTTATAAAAAAAAAAACTAGAATTTAGAGTTTGAGGGTGTTGGAAGATCAAATTCTCAATGTTATATTGTTGTAGTGATGTGTTCCCCCACAAAGAGAAGTGTTATTTCACAATTAGGAAATTCAGAAAATTGAATTTTCTGCAAGTTACTGGAGGTGCTCGCACGAGTTCCTGCTTCTGTTCTCTGCTCGAACGATCGGAGGCGGGATTTTCCTGCCTTCACTTCTCGCTCGGGCGAGAGATATTGCCTTGCTCACTTTTAATGACTTTCAATCTTTCCCCAAAGCTCCGAACCTTAATCCATATACATCTCTTCTCTATATAATTGAATAACTTCAACTCCAACAGAATGTCACAGTATATTCTGTGACAATCTAAATAGAGGAAGGTGACTCAAATTTGCCAACCAAGTCGACTGTTATTATTAATTTAGTAAATTTACATATGGCATCGATTATGCCTATCAAAAGTAGTATATAAATTAGTGAACTCTATTAGTCCCTTACAACAATTTTCTTGAACATAGCACTGCATCTTTTCCTATCATACTATTCATTTGGTCATCATTTATTCACTTAAATACGCCCTCCAAATTAGTGAAATTCAATAATCTAAAATCCAAAGTCGATTACTACAATAACTGCTATTACTGCAACAACGAATACAAATAGATATCCAAAAACT
>CAIGRO010233325.1:0-14191 GCA_903798355.1 Fraxinus baroniana | reverse complement strand
TTGTGAAAAACATTATCACTTTAATAAACAATTTTTATGTAAAACAAAGTCAAACGAACAAAAAATTTAAAAAATTTTCTGATGGAAAATTATACCAATCAAACAAATTAAATTAACAATTCCCTGCAAAACAATTTCTAGGCAATTACTTTTCTTGAAATTCATTTTATTTCCACCCATTATCCACCCTTACAATCAAGCGGGCCCTTATTGAAAATGATAGTCTCCAAACTCCCAAAAAACACAACAAATTGCAACCAAACTTTCATCACACAGTTGATCGATCAATCAAAATTAACACGTGCTCTTAGATGTTTATGTTTAAGCATTGAATATCGAGCATTCCCTCCTAATTCTCTTGTCCAGTCACATGAACTTGAAGTTCCATTTAATTGTCTGAACACTTTCGTTCTAAGAAGGCTTCAAATGTCAAAAAAACTCAAACGAAGGGGACTAAAATATTTGTAGCCTAGAAGATTAAGGACCTTCCATGTAATTTATTTTCTCCACTAATTTTGGAGCCAAGTTTTCATTACAGCGGATCCAACCGGCCCCCACTCGACATCGCTCTCCGATGTTTATATTTTAACACAGAATCCCAAACATTCGCTCCCTCATGCAAATATACACTCTCTCTATATTTCTCTGTTCCTCTCGCTTGACGGCTACTCATTGCCATTAATAACTGTCAAAGATAGAAAATAGGAAAAGAACAAACGAAAAAATTACAGCGTGAAACAAAGAACGCGAGAAAAGAGGTGGAAAGACTCTTCTTTTTCTTATTGTATTTTAGATTTCTCTTGACCCTTCTTCACCAGCGGCATTTTGCCTGCCAGAAAAGATGTTTTTATTATTACGGTCCGTTTGATTGCGAAGGTAGAAAATGGGTGGAAAGAAAATAAATTTCAAGAAATTGAATCGTCTAGAAATTGTTTTGCTGAGAATTGTAATTAATTATTTTTGATTTGTATAATTTTTAACCTGAAAAATGTTGAAAGTTTGGTGTTCGTTTGGCTTCATTTTTCATGAAAATGTCCATTAAAGTGATAATTTTTTTTACCATTGGGTCTAGAATTTGTTCCAATTACCAAAAAGTAAAAAAATTACCATACCAAATATTATTCGTTTGACTTTGTTTTGTATGAAATTTGTCAATAAAAGTAATAATTTTTTTTACTATTGTGTTAAGAATTTTTTCCTATGGCCCAAAAAAAAAATCTCACAAAACCTAGAAAACAAAAAACCACCTAAACCCAAGGAAAACAAAATCACCAATTTGCAAGAAAATGGGCGTGTCCAGTGGCGGCTGAGAAAAGAAATTCCAGGTAAAATAATGTCCATCAAACATGCATAAAGTAGGAAAATAGAATATGTTTTCCATTTTACTTGGAATTCCATGCATATCAAACACGGCCTTATTGTTTTTCCCATGAAAATAATAATCACGAGCATTTGGTTCTTTCTTGATTGGGTCCTCTTGAATTTCTTTATTTTGAGGTCCATTTTTTCATGTTTTCTTCTATTCTATTTCATGCGTGTACGTTATTATTTTACTATCATGTATTTCTAGACATGTATTGTTTGGATTTTTGGGTTTTGTTTATAAGAACACTGTTGGTGTGAAAAAGCTAATGAAATTTGAAAAAATTGTTGGCTCGAGTGCAAATTTTTTTTTTCATCGTTCTTGTTTGTTATAGATCAAGCTATAGTATCAACAATATGGTTGGTGTTAATCCGTTTTAAAATGTCGATTGATATAGTGAAAGAAGATGAAATATGAAAATATTTGCTAATTTGCGAACATGGGTGTCAATTTCTTATGTTAATTTTCTATTTATAGGGTATATATTTGGTGCAATATTATTATTATTATTATTCCATTTTTTATATTTATTTTAGGAAACAGTATTAGGGTTTTTTATTTCATTGATTTTATATTATTCATCTACTTCAATTTCGTAATAATAAATCTTAATAGTGTAAAAGGAGTTCATATGCTTTCGTTTCGTAATAATAAATCATATTTTAGGAAACAATATTAGGGTTTGTTTATTTTATATACTTTTCTTCCATTTACATTAAAGTCACAAGTCTTCTTTACACTAGTGCAATTATATTCACATGGCACTGTTTACATTTAATATTATATTTTTTAAGGCTTATTAGTACAAAACGTCCATAAGTTTCAATTTATTTTTGCATTTACACCCTTATTTCCACGTTTTATTGCGAAAAATATCTTTTTCCTCAATTTTCATCTATTTTCTCTATAAAAATCTGTGAAATGACAAATTTACCCTCTTATTTAAATAAAATAAAAAGAAATGAAGAAAATAATAAAGAACTAATTGTAATCATTGGCCCAAATTTTTTAAAAATTACAAATGAGTCTCAAACAAATAATTAAAAATCAAAACAAAAATAATAATAATTTTAATAAACCCAACCCCAACCCCAACCCCAGCACCACATCCACCACCTACACCACCAGAACCACCACCTCCATCTCCACTACACCACCATCCCCCACCAAAAAATCTCCAAATCTTCTTCTCCTCCTCTTCCTCTTCCTCTTCCTCTTCTTCTTCATCTAAACCAAATCTCCATCCCCCTCCAAGTTACTCGGCAATAACGGATCTGTATCATTGGTAGCAGGTGAATTGGGACAATGTTAGTTTACCAAAAAAACTCACTTCAGCTTTTACGCAGTTGCATTGTTCATCAATCTCTATACTCTCCCCGAACTCCAAACTTCAACACATTGCAGTCCTTTTGTGTCACAAACATTTTATTCCTTCCAAAATTCAAGTTGGTTATCTGGCTTCATCCACATATCTTTCGCTCTCCCCATCAAGTTCCTTCTGAAAATTGTATCATGTAAACCACCTTCCCGTGTTTTCAAGGTACTGGCCTGATTACTACAGAACACTTGGTTTCCATGGCTTTCGACTTTAGACCCAAAACCTTCTTTCCTCCCTTTGATCACTTTTCTTCCATCCCCCAGACAAAACCAAAAACTGTCGGCATCCATATTCCTTATATCCATAAAAAACACTTCACCTGAACTCACTCCAGCCTTAAACATAGCTGATAAAGAATCTGAATCCGTGACATCGGAGAAACAATTGGATTTTTCCTTTAGTTCCCAAACTACATTCCCTAATCTTATGTCCCAAAATCTTATATTCCCTGACACTCTAGAAGGTCCACTATTTGAACCCGAGGCCATCAAAATTATGATTAGAAATCCACTGTAATTTAGTCGAAGGAATCGCAGAATCCAGCTCTGCACCGAAAATTTCATAATGGCCAATCTCAGTCACGGGCCTTAGGCTATCATTAAGATCATAGACCATAATGCAATTTGAATTCCTCCTACTCGACTCGAAGCTAGTGAACAATTATTCAGGTGATGACCCGATTGGTTGCACTGTCGAATCCGCTCTTGTCGAGTAACTTGGAGGGGGTGGAGATTTGGTTTAGATGAAGAAGAAGAAGAGGGGGGGGAGGAGATTTGAGGATTTTTTGGTGGGGGATTATGATGTGGTGGAGATGGAGATGGTGGTTAGGATTTTTTGGTAGGGGTGGTGGTTGTGGTGCTGGTGCTGGTGCTTGGTTGGGTTGGATTTATTAAAATTAATTTTGTTTTTGGTTTTGATTTTTAATTATTTATTTGAAACTCATTTGTAATTTTTAAAAAATTTGAGTCTATGGTTGCAATTATTTTGTTATTGTTGTCTCCTTTTCTTTTTATTTTATTTAAATAAGATGGTAAATTTGTCATTTCACAGATTTTTATAGAGAAAATGGATGAAAATTGAGGAAAATGATGTTTTCCGCAATAAAACGTGAAAATAGGGGTGAAAATAAAAAAAAAATTGAAACGTATGGATGTTTTGCACATTAAAGGCCAAATATAGGAACGTTTTGTGCTAATAAGCCTTTTTTAACCTTCCCAATTTGTTTTGTTTGAATATTACTGTTATTGGTCTAAAACATCTTATATATCACAACCTAGTACTTACTGGAATTATGCATTACTCGGTATCCTTTGATCTAAGCGCTGTCTAATGAAATTCACTGGTGGGCTATCACATCATTTTGTATATTTAATCATTTGAAAAGGCCAATCGAGGCAGTCATCAGTGATGTCAAATGAGGGTTAGCATGCTACAAAAATGATTGGCTCGACGCACGTGATTCGGGTACAAGATGTAGCCATTTTGCTGGAATTTCACTTTTAATTAAGCATCTCAAGTGAATTTGAAGCTTCTTCTTCTTTTTTTTTTTTTTTCTTTTTTTTCCCATTGACCCGTTTTCAGGATACTAGCTCCAATGACATACATTTTCTTTGCTTCAACTCTTCCCGTCATTGCCTTCGGTGAGCAACTGAGTAGGGAAACGGGTATATGTTTTTTGAAATATGATTATTTTAGACATGAATTATGTCTAATTTGTTCTAAATAATAATCCTAAATCCATATAGAAGATTTATTTTATATTTATCTGGAGACATTTGTTTGATTTGTGATAGATGGAAGCTTGGGCACTGTTGAAACTCTTGTTTCCACTGCTATATGTGGAGTTATCCATTCATTTTTTAGGGGACAACCAATGTTGATCTTGGGAGTTGCAGAACGAACAATTATAATGTACACATACTTGTACAGTTTTGCCAAAGGAATGGGAAAGGAGCTGTACCGGGTGGTATGGAACACAAATTTGCAATAAATCTCAAATAATACGACATATTCGAAATTAATCATGTAAGAATACATCATATGAACTCACCTTAGCCATGTACCTCGAATTCATCAATAATGTTCAAACCACTTCGAATACATGAGAATGTATCAAGTGCTAGAGGTTTCGTAAAAAAGACAGCCAATTGATTTTCAGTATTTACAACTTCTAAGACAATATCTCCTTTTGTGCATGACCTCGTAGAAAGTGGTGTATAATCTCAATATGCTTCGTTCAAGAATGCAAGATTTTATTTTTTGATAAGTTTATGGTACTAATATTATCATACATGATAAGCATATGATCGAAGGATAAATGATAATCATTAATTGTTTATTTCATCCATAAAATTTGAGCACGACATCTAGCGGTTGAGATATATTCGAGTTCAACGGTAGACAATACAACGAAAGTTTATTTATTACTAAACTATGATACAAATGCAAAGTCTAAAAAATGACATGTCCCGCTGGTGTTCTTACAACAATTGTGCATCTAGCCCAATCGACATCCGAATAAATCGGTAAATCAATGTGGATGCCCTTTGGATACCAACTAAATCCCTGTAGGTCCAACACTCCTATATAGGGCTAGGGCTGTGAGCCCATGGGAATTGTGTTGCTGGTCAGAGGATAGAGAGGAATTTGGTATTATAGGATTGATGATTGGAAATAAAAGCAATGTGTGTAGCTGACCAATTTCAAGGGATAAGCTACCAAGCTGGAATGCCTCTATTGTTCTAATCTTTGAAGAGCTACCAGGCCAAACGGATCGTAAGACAAATTTACTTTATTCCTAAAAATAATATATTTTAACTCCTTTTAGGCCATATCACAGTGCTTAGATGGGAATGCCCAAAGCTCAACTGAGGTGCATCAATGAAAGATAAGTAAACAAAGATAGATATACTGATTGATCATCTTGGCCCTTGGAAGATAGTTATGGGTACAGTTTCAATAAGCTCATATTTGTCCTTATTTTTAAGACTCGTTTTTAACTGTATATTTCATGAAACTCACAACTTTTTTTCAACTTTTAAACAACACATTTCATCAACTTTTATTATAATTCATAAAAAAAAAATCTGATATTTAGCTACACGAGCTAAATATGCAACGGTATCACAAAATTAGTTATGCGAAAAAATTGAAAACACAATTCAAAATCCAAATCTTTTTAGAGCTAAGAGATGCATCTCTAATGGTGGTGTAAAATTGATTTCTTCAAAACCACTTTTACATCCTCATTTATATTCTGATTGATCTCAATTCAAATTTTGCTCTAATGGAAAGATTTAAATTTATTTTTTGCCTCTTGGGAATGTAAAAAGATGTATATATTTTTTGCCATAAAATGCAATTTTCATTTCCTTTGCATCTCTTTATTAAAGAGATTTTCAATCACTTTTGAGATCTAAATTATTTTACATCACCATTTGAGATTGCTTTAAGAGTAAAATTGAGAGAAATAAATCTTATTACGACTGAGAATTTTAATTATGAGAGTTAATTTATAAGTTTCTTAGTAGGAGAAGCTTCTCACAAGCCTTGACTTCAACAAAAAGTAAAATCTTGACGATTAGATGATTGCTGCATTTGTATAACAAAGTAAACAAAAAGATGTCATTCTTTTTTAGGATCACCTAATTAATCAAAGGTCAAAACATTTGATAACCTAATATTAATTTCCGAACGCACTTGGAACTTCAAACGATTAGAAGGCAAGAAGCATTTTCCTAAAATTAATGGAAATCCAAGAATTCACAAAGTAAAATAAAGTAGAAAAGTTGTCCACGGATATTGATTTTTTGAGAAGTAATAAGGTTTTGTGAAGTGAATTCAACTTCATCGTGGAAAAAAAAAAATTGTTCATTTCACATGACGACTTTTAACTTATTTGTGAACGTCTATGTGCAATGTTATAAAATAAAATTCAATTTTGTCTATTATAAATTTATTTCACATATAAATGCTATTTCGACCTTTTTTTAAAAATTATTTTCTAGTAGTCATCATGAATACTTTTCCAAACTTTGAGCAATATGATTTTATATGTAACGGAAAGTATACTTAGCGAATCTAAACCCTAAAATTGGATGAATTCAAGTGTAAAATATTTCAAATAGAATGAAATATTTTTCTATTACTGATTTACATATGATTTTACTTTTAATATACTTTGTAATATTGTTTGTTAACATTAATCTTGAAATTAACTATTACTCATTTTGAATTATTGATCTCATACTACCTATTTTTTGTGTTTATAGGTTGTGAATTAGTTTTAAATGGTTTTTGACTTCTGAAATTGATTGGCAAGTTGAAGATAAAATATAGAAAATTTTGATCAGGCTGCAAATTTAGGTTAAGAGAAAATGAAGCGTGAAAGAAGATTCATCCACTCTAGAACAAGATTGAATTGTCCAGTTTTCAATGTTGGATATCTCAAAGAGGAAATTTCTTAAGTGCAATAAATTCAAGAGAAAATGAAAGATGGTCAAAATATTTAGAACTTTTCAAATGATTTTTGTATATTAAATTTTTTGGAAATATCATTTTTTCAATTTTGGAACTTTTCAAATATGAAAGTTCCAAAATCCATTGCCTATAATATATTCACTTCGTCCCACTTATATAGACTTACTTTCCTTATTTTCTTGTCCTAATTATATAGTCTTGTTTCTTTATTAAGAATGTTTTATTTTGTTTGTTTATTAATACACCATTATTTCTTTACTACTTCCAATAATGATTTACTGCAAGTTATTGATAATTAAATGAGGGTAAATTAGAAAAAAAATTTAACAAAAATTGCTTTTCCAATAACGTTAAATAAAATTTCTTAATCCGTGTGAAAAACAAAACAAGCCTATATAAATGGGACGGATGTAGTAAAGAAGATAAAGTCCAATTCTTGATATTCGGATAGTCGAGTCATTCCCCTATCTTTAATATATTGACTTTTAGTTTTTGAAGTATCAAGACTAATTTTGGGATAATGAATCTAATCAAGAAACATATAATTACTTTGAATTGTTAATATGAAAATTAAAAAAAATTATTGTTTTCATAATATTTTATTGTTTTTTTGTTTTTATTTAATACATTGAGCTCAATCTTGGTTGAACATTTTGACCTTTGATCATTTACATTTTTCGGGTCAATTTTCAAAGCATTGATATTTTTTGCAAAAATCAAAAATAGTTTTATTACTAGACTCTGGTGCAATAAGATGAGTATACGAAATTTGAGGTGAAGTTACACTTGGATTAATAGATGAAGGACCAAGTATGTAAAATTCCCCATTTTCGGCTGTCAACAATCAACATATGGCAATTCGTAAAAGATTCACATGTTACACCGCCAATTATGCTGTTAACGAAGCGCAATTTGCTTTCTTGATTCTTGTAGAATATATTCACTCTAATTTTGAATATATTTTTAAGGTGAAGAATTGAATCATTGATCATACATAATTTTGCCTGTTACGTCAATATTTGTGTTATTTTGGTGCTTTTTAATTATGCCCCTACTTGATATTTTATTTTTTAAAACTTTTTTTCAAATCTATTTTCAATCATACAATTTATGAGACTCATAATTTTTCATTTCAACCACACAAATTATCTCATGTTTGGTAAAAATTAAAATCAATTTTTTAATAAATTTTGATAAAAGTTTATTAAGGTTGTGTCTGGTACAGCTTTTTCAACAAAAAAAAAAAATCCCATTTTTTTATCGTTGCTTTTTAAATTCAACAGCCGTTGTTGAATGTTTGTCTCACATGTGGGCCCTGCTGGTTGGAAAAAACGATCACATTTCTGCTCAAAATCTGATGAAAATTGCCAACATACAAGCCCTAAATATGTGACTGAAAAAATTGTGAATATTTTATGACGTTTCAAGTTATTTGTCATGTGAAGAATTGACTATTAATTTGTTTTGTTATGCGTTTGATTCAAAACAAATCTAACCTAAATTTGACATGTTATGGATCCCATTTCAAAGAGAGGTTGATGATTAGCAACAACCAATCTAGTTTGGATTTCTGCCTACTTTATCATGCAGAGATCCTGTTTGTTTTTGAGATTATAAGTTGTTCAAACTTTATTTTTAATCATAAATTAATTGAATTCACAATTTTATTCATTTTTAACCTCACAATTCAACGGACCCATCAATTTATAATCTCAAATAGCTTTGCAAGTGACGTACAGAAACTGAAAAGAAAAAAAAAATTAACGAAAAATTACTGCAAATAAAGGAAGACAAAGAATGTGGAGATAATTAAGTATTCAAATTGATCATTTGCTTATCAATATTTATTACAACCATTTTTCAAGAAACTAACCAAGCCGGCTTCTTCATGAACTTTCAAATCCACCTCAAACCCTGCACATAACAACACAATTTGATTTCTTGTTAGTAACGAATGCAATAAAAGCAACTCATAGAAATTTATCGATCGTGACATTTAAATTAATTGCTTTATATATTTCAAATTCACGACCCATAGAAATGTAGACGAGTTACTAAGCAATTCTTCTAAAGAAAACACTTTATTACACACAATATGGTTGCTTATACTTAAAAGCAACTCATTAACTGCTTTTTCTTTACAATATGTCTTTACATGCTATCAAAAAAAAAAAAATGAATAAACATCTTATTTGCTTTTGAGCCCCATTTTTTATTTAGAAGAATAAATTTTGTAATAGTGATTTTTTTTAGAAAATGTGTGATTAAAAAATACTTGGGCTTATGTGTAAAATTTATTTTATTGAAAGAATGTGTGATTCAAAATGAATTTGCGCTTTAAAATATTTAGAGGAAGACTTGAATATTTGGCACCTTCCACTCACACATGGAAGTCTTTCTCTCCGTATCATTTAATGCAAGTTTATGTTATCAATTGGAAACTTATTCAGAAGAAACAAATCTTAGATGTACTCACTGTTGAATTTCAATGTTCATGGAAGTTGCAGGCGGATTTCCAATTGTACGAAACGCTGTATTTGATAGTACTATGGTGACTCCTTCTCTGGTAGGTCGAGAAACCGAAGTTTGAGCCCGATCAACTATCTTCACTTGAATTGTCTGTCCCGGAATGCAAGTGTTTGGCACAACGGCGCTAATACATCTCACCAAGTATTGACGTCCACATGAGGCGCCATTATCCCATATCCCTTCTCCGGCGGCTGCAAACAGGTTGCTCGACGGGAATTGTGAAGCAACACTGCCGTAACACGCGGTGGCTGCATATAGATACAAATGCAACTTGAAGCAGTGGCCAATAAGATCAAATAGAAGAGTTGAATTCTATATTCTCAGTTAGAGGAGAACTTACGAGTATAAGGGGGATTGTATAGGCTGGCGGTGCCCACGTCAGCATGGGAGAAATCACATATGCAAACGAAGAAAAAGAAGAACATCCATATAAAGACTGGATTTGACATCCTATAAATTCAATGGGGAAATAAATCGTGTTATGTACGAAGTTTTAACAATGTACATCAATTACAAAATTATTTATATAGAAATTGAAATTGACTATTCAAAGTCAGTTTTGATTTATTAGGTACAACTATAGTAGAGCAATTCTTCAAAAAATTTAATCAAAATTGTTACCGTTGCCATTTAAAATCAGCCACAAATGTTGACAAAGCCAAGGAAAATTTTGAAATTGAAGTCAAAAATTACGGCTCAACGGATAGAATTTTGCTAAAAATGAAAAAAGTATTGCTCTCAAACAGACTCTAAATTAAATGTTCAATTAAATACATGAAATTATAGTCCATTTGACATTTATTATGACATATGATAGCTAAACTACGTTAAATAGGATTATTCAAATTTCTATGCCCGACATTTTAATGAGATTCAAGAAAGAAAATATAGATTTCAAGAGATAAGCAGTGGAAACTACAGAAACAATATGCCTCTCGGTTCAACTAAAAAAAATATTGACTTAAGAGTTAAGTCAAAATCAACAACAAATTTTAACCGCACATTGTATGGAACACGCAATTTTTAATCACATATTTCATCAATTTTTATCAAAATATACTAAAAGTCTTGTTTTATCTTATAGGGCCCAAGAGATTTTAAAAGTTGGGACTTCATCAGTTTCTATCGTGATGGACGGCGGGCATTTGTTATTGGGCAATGGATATTCTATGCAAGCGCCGAAAGTTAGGGCCATAGCTATGAGCTGTACCTTGGAAGATCCTAAGGAAAAATGAGATGTTTAGGCCTCTTTAGTAGGGATTTTAATTCAATTAAAATTGAAAATATAGTCATTATTGAGTTCTACTATTCTAATAAAAGTCAACAATAACGGCTAATTTTTCAATTTTAATCCGATTTTAATAACTACCGAACACGCTCTAATATGTTAAATGTAGCTCAGGTTTGGCCAAGTTAATAATTAATTTTAATAACAAATTTTATAAGATTCGCAATCTTTAATCACATATTTCATTAATTTTTATTAAAATCTATTAAAAATCTAATTTTTATTTAAACCAAACATGAGTTTAATAATATTGAACAAGAATTAAAACCGAAAAAGTTTAGAAATCTTATTCATTATTACGTCAGTGTTTTTCAAGGCTATGCATAATTATTTGCTGATAAAGAATTGGAATTAAACGAATAAGATGATTCTGACTTTTATTGAGTCTATCACATATGTTATAAGATTTAATGATACAAGAAAATATTACAGTTATGCTATATGTACAGGAAAAATATCCCAAAATTTTTGAAGAACAACAATTGAATAATGACAAAAAAAATAAAAAATAAAAAATAAAAAAATGCACCATACAGGTGTTTCTGTGAATAATTTCAATATTGCCCCTGTTTGGTACACATTAAAATTTTTATTTTCATTCTTCTACTCATTTTTAACTACACATTCTTCAATAAAATAATATTTTTCATCACATCAATGATTTTTCCTTCTTTTTCAACCACATATTCTCCATCACATCAACAAAAAAAATGCATTTTCTCCACAAAAATGCCTACCAAACAGAGGCTTACTATGTTATTATTTTACGAACACCAAACAAGGTATGATACCTTCCCGAACGAACAAGATAAGTGGAAAGATTAAGTCCATATTTGGTACATAATAAAATTTTTATTTTCATTCTTCTACTCATTTTCAACCACACATTCTTCAATAAAATAATATTTTTCATCACATCAATGATTTTTCCTTCTTTTTCAACCACACATTCTCCATTAATCTATTATTACAGAATACATTCTTTCAAAATAATGTGGTTCAAACACACTCATTATTCGGTGTCTATGGTTGACAGTGTCTATGGTTGACTTGTCTCTATGATTGGGCCAAGTACTATTTCTAGAAGATCTATAGGGACATTTTTTCAAGCCTAGGAAAATAAAACAGAATCAAGATAAACCATTGGCACAATAACTAAAAAGTTGAATTGAGATTTTGATGGAAAAAAGAATCCTAAATTTTGTAAATTTGAATAGATTTTCACAAAATTCAAAAAAAAACTTCACTAAAAATTGTAAAATTTCAAAAGAGTGTTATATGTATTGTTGAGTTTGAAATACATTCACATCTTTTAAAATTCATCTACTAATGAAATTTTTATAAATTCACTAGTTCTTGAGAATTTCTACACGTTAAATGATTTTGTTGAAATTCATTAAAATTTCGGTTGGGATACCTAGACTTTAATGGATTTCATTAAAATGTATTAAAATCTCAATTGGGTACAACTCAATTTAGAAAGACTTTTAAAATTCAAGAAAATTTTCAATTGAGGACACTCCTTAAATTAGTTTATTTTTGAAACCTAGAACTTGTCAAATTAAATAACCACGGGAATCTGCATCTGCTTTAGTTTCTATTCTCAAATCATACGTTGACAATATCATTCATTCCGAAAAATGAAAAAAATAAAAATGAAAATGAAAAACAAAATAAAAGTCAAGAAAGTATTCAATGAGCAAGAAAAACTGAACCAAACAACCATCTAAATTAATGAAATAGAGATATCTTCAATCAAAGTGGTGGGGGACGGGAAGAGGAAGAGGAAGATGAAGATGAAGCGTGTACGTACCTCATATCGAAAATGAAATACTGCAAAATATATAATTTTTTTTGAAATTATGGGTTTTTTTAAAGTGAAAAAGTTTGATAGATGTTGAAACTTATATAAGGTCTAATTCTTTGGAAATGGATAAGAATTCAAAAAATTAAATATAGAAAATCAAGAATCAGATTGCTTAATTACGTTTACAAATTTCAGTAATCCACACGGAATAATAATGTGTACGTTAGTTACATTAAATGCCAACACAACACGCAGAAGAAAACTTACCTTAAAACACCTAAATTAGTATATGTTTGGCAAATCTTAAAAGTAATATATTTTGGTTGAAACTTGCTTATTTCAAAATTTCATTAATAAAGTTTTATTTATCTAATTATAAGTAGATATTTTAAGCTTATTTAATACGAAAAGTTAAATACATCACAAACGGTGAATTATAAAGCAATATAAGCAAAAACCCCTTTGCTAAACCTAATTGTATCAGACATTGGTCATGCGAAGACTTACCTTATGAGTTTACGAGCATTTTGAGTATCCTTCCATCGCAATCCTTTTTCTTCTTTGGCTTTTAACCCTCTAGTGATTTCTATGTCAACTACGACGTAATTCACAAGTTAGCCTCTATTTGGTGCGCATTATTATAGAATGAGAATGAAAAATATAATCATTATTGGGTCCCACACAAGAAATAGAAATTCAAATTTGAAGGCTTGATGTGATATATAATGGTCATATTTCTCATTTTTAGTAAATTTGTANATATTTAGTTTGTTTTAAATTTATTGCTAGTAAGCTATTATTGTAAAATGAGAATGAAAAATCTAGCCATTATTGGGTCCCACACAAGAGATCGAAATTCAAATTTGAAGGCTTGATGTGATATATAATGGTCATATTTCTCATTTTTAGTAAATTTGTATGGGAAACAAACGGAGGCTTAAATTCAAACGTTTTATTTTTATTTTACTTTTTTCTTTTTTTGTCTTTGATGAACTATATAGTTCGATATTTCTCATCTTCAATCCACTGGTGGTAGGATTTGATACTTGATGTCCGAAATAATAAATGTGACAACAATTTTGAGTGTGCCAACTAACCTAGGCTATTAAATTATGTTTGAATTTTTTTTGATCTTCACTGAATTTAAATCAACAAGCATGGTAAAAGTAGTGAGATTAGGGGTGGCAAAAAAAGTTTGACAACTCCGAGGCTCAAGCTCGGAAAAAGCTTGAGTCGGGCCCTACTCGGCTCGGTAAGGCTCGGGCCGAGCCTCATTTTGAGGAGTCGGCCCGAGGCGGGCAGGCCCGTTAAAAAAAACTGTGAACTTATTATTCTCATCATAAAACC
>CAIGRO010233302.1:0-10339 GCA_903798355.1 Fraxinus baroniana | reverse complement strand
TTTTTTTTTTTTTTTTTTTTTTAATTCATTACAATCCAGTGGTTAGGCTGAGTTTTCGACTATTTTTTTATAATTGAAAATTATGTTTCGTCATTCAGATATGGTTGTGATTCCAGTTTGTTACTTTGGTAATTTTGAATTCGATGAAAAAGATCAATGTGTATGGAAACGGTCGAATGATATAGTGATGGTATTCTAATTTCCATAATATCGAGCATATCATATGCAGAAATATACCACGATTTACAAAACAAACTGAAAGCCAATCCTTCTCAATACGATATAGAACTGAAATTTAAATTCAATGAGCATTCATCCATTCTGATTCCACCTATGAAGGTTGCTTTTGATGCTGAAGTGAATTATCTATTTGAATTGAACAACATGTACATAACTCCTCTTTGCGTAACTTTGGTGAGGAAAAATGTTACCGAAGGTTAACACGAAGATTCGGATGGAGGGGATTACAATGCTAATGATTTTTGGGATACAGTGGAAATAACCGGAAGGATGATGTGGTTATTCTTGATACAGTTGTTCCTCATCGCGATCTTACTGTTACACACATAATTCCCTCGATAGTTCACGATAACAACAACGACAACGAGAATGATAATTGATTTACAAATGAGGATTTGATTGCTTTATCCCGTCAAAAATCTAGTAAGGTGAGAGCATAGTGGCTGGGTCGAGTGGACCATCATCTAATTCTTCGCGAATGGTTCCTGATGATGAGGATTTGTATGTCGAGCAACTGTTTGAAATAAAGAAAGATTTACAGGAAGCTGTATACCGAATTGCACTGAAATACAACTTTGAGTTCAAAGTAAAGAAATCAAACAAGTCATTGTTGACGATTATCTGTGTAGACAACAGTTACCGTTGGCCTTACGTGCGACGAAGATATATACGAATGAGTTTTTGTAGTTCGCAAGTATACACGGGAACATACTTGCGAAGTGAAAATTTGTCGAAACGATCAGGAAAGTCGGAGCATGATTTATTGGTCGATAGATAATGCACAAGTATCAAGGCGCACGAACGATCTACAAACATTCAGACATCATTAACGACGTCCAGCGAGNTCGAAACGATCAGGAAAGTCGGAGCATGATTTATTGGTCGATAGATAATGCACAAGTATCAGGATACACGGACGATCCACAGACCTTCAAAAATCATTAACAACGTCCGTTTAGAGTACAGAATGGTCATAAACTATCAGAAAGCTTGGAAGGCCAAAGAATAGCGATGGAGGACTTAATGGGCTCGACCAAGGAGAGTTATGTTAAATTGGCCAACTATGCCATAATATGGGTGCAACTAATCATGGCTTTGCATTTTTCTATTGAGACAGAGGGCGAAAATTGTTTTAAATTTTTCTTCATGGCTCTTGGACAATACATTAGGGGATTTTGAAATGCGATGCGACCCCTTAGTTTTTGTCGATGGTACAACTCTGAAAGCTAGATATGAAGGTAAGTTAATTATTGTTGCGTGTCAAGATGTCAACATCCAAATTTACCTTCTTACATTCGACATAGTAGATAAGGATGTCAATGCGTTGGTTCTTCACATAGTTGAGAGAAGTAAGCAGGGAAGTTGAAGACCTTGCCTTTGTAACTGATCAGGGACCATCTATAATAAATGGTATCGATGAAGTTTTTCACGAGACACATTATGGGTATTACATGTACCATATACAAGGGAACATGAATACTAAGTATCGATGCAAAGCCATCATTTCATTGTTCAGGAGATCGGCCGAAACTTATAGTGTCGAAGAGTGCAATAAATTCATGCTTGAAATAGGAAGTAAATCATTCCCAGCATTGGAGTATCTAACAAAAATGAGAATTGAACATTGGACGAGATCACGGTTTCTAAGACGTCAATATAACATGATGACGTCAAACAACGCGGAGTCTCTCAATGCGTTATTTAAGAATGATTGAGAGTTAACAATCCTTACAATGATTGAGAACATTCGTAACAAGCCGCGGTAGTGGTTTCACAATCGATGTGAATCATGCTAGCCTCGACTTAATAGAATAAACCATCGAAGGCTGCAGAGGTTGCGAGAAAGTTGAATGAGGAACCAATGGATAAGTTGTGCTTCTCCATGAAATGTCCATTTAATATGACATACATGATGGACTTGACTGATAACACCTGCACTTGTAGTCGATTTCAGTTGGAGAGTTTTCTATGTGAACATGTAGTCATGATGGCTATGTATAGAGTATTTACCGCGAAAACCTTATGCTCTCCTTATTACACGACTGCTTATTGGAGAGCAGCATACGCTAAGACTATATTTTCTCTACCGAATGAAGCCGAGTGGGAATTCCTGATCACATTCTCCCACTTAAATCGTTTGTTACTACCTGAAGTTGAACCGCATGGTCCTGGTGTCCACTTTCATCTAGAATACTATCTACCGGAGAGTTTTCTCTACCTCGAAGATGTAGTGGGTGCAGAGCAACATGATATACTCTCTAATTTTGTACAAGTCAAATTTCCCTAAATAATAGTTAGATCGATGTGTAATGATTTCGCTGATAATTGAACAATACTTACAATATTTCAGAAATAAGTAAACAATTTAATTTTTAATATTTACAATTTGTTTACAATATTTACATTTATTTCACAAATAAATAAATAATTAAATCTTTGATATTTACGATTATTTCACAAATAAATAAACAATATTCATGGATCACAATTGAATTTATATAAATCACACGCTAACTTATTGCTCCAATTTTGTATCCATGATTTGTTGATTCCATCAATCTTATGTGTTATACTCAAAAATTCGATACACTTTATTGTGAATTGCAACAATCGCTTCTGCAAATAAATAATAATATGTTGTCTGGTCTGTATTGTGTAGCGAAAAATTAAGTGTTAAAATTAAAAAAATTATAAGTACTCACAATTTCGACATTTTTGCTATCGTCGTGTCTCACACGATGGTTAGTCTATTCTGCACAATCACTTCCGCTCGTCTAGCCATCAAATAAACAATAACAACCACTAGTTCTAGGTGAAGCTCGAGTTGACCTTGTGCCAGACAGAAATGATCGAAGTCATACACATATATAGTGAAATCTGCAAAGACGATCTCTACTGCAAAACAATGATGATTCGCGATTACTAGAATGTATATATGCGTACAACCCTCCCATGACTTTCCCCCGACACTCGACTACAACCTTATGACCAAATCGAGGATATATTAGAGCACCGTGTACTTGTTACCCATAAGTTGGAGTGACTGATACTCAATGATAACGACACATAGGAACTCGGTGCTCAATATGACTCGGCTGGAATGTTGAATGAGCTCAAATATCGTCGAGCTCAATTGCACAATAAGTCCATAGCTATGTTGATGTGCTACATTAGGAAATACCATAAAAAAATAGAGGGAGTTATTTAATTTAATAAACAAAAAATTATGTATACATAATAATAACAATTGCGATATTACACTTACATCGTCGGCGAGTTGACACCTATAGTCATGACATCGTAAAACCATTTATAGGCATTAGTGATCGTTCTTTCAACTATCCTGTAGCCAGCTCTGAAAAAAGAAACATAAAAATTAGGAAAAGAAGTATAGATGAGTTAGCGTAGCGTATTTCACTAAAATCATAAAATACTTACCCGGGCATTATTCTTTGCCATTCTGTCTCGAATGTCTTCCACTTGGTATGGTCCACTCCTGGAAGAGACTGGGATATGTCTCATCTATGAAATCCTCATTTTCTCCTCAGCCGTGTAGGGAGAAATAATATACCGTGATGGCAATCTCAGCCTTTTATCGATCATCTCCTCTGATACGTTAACAACATACTTCTTACCTTCTGTTACGACTGGCGTCCTCTCTTCTTTCGCCACTCTCTCTGCCCTAAGACTTGCCATCTCTTCTGTCTCGAGCACATCCTTTGGCTCGAAAATTACCACCCCTTCCCCTTGGGGCTTACACTCTCTTCTGTCATCGAGCCACCCCATTCGTCCCGAGCACCGTTTCTTCCTCCGTCATCGAGGCCACCCCCTTTATCTCAGGCACCTCCACCCCTCTATCCTCTCCTCCTATGTTACCTCTTCTGACCCCATCGAGGTCACCCTGATGCTCTATAGATAAAAAATGATTCGGATGCTTAATCATCTATCTACAATGGTGCGTGACCTCAATCTCCATCACCCTATCTGTTACCCTATCTATCATCCCCTTCGTATGCCTGCTATATTGCATCAGAGCGCTGCACACTCATCCTGAAGTTTTGCTACATGACCTCGTAGCACTTCAACATCATGGCATAAATTTGATTCCTCGTTGTTCATTCCTCGTCCGGTGCCCCTATCTCTTCTCGTAGCGCGCCTGCCTCCTCCATCATCTCTCGTCGTAACGTCCCTACCTTCTTTCGTAGCGTACCCACCACCTCCTCCATAAATCTAGTCATGTGGACATACAAATTATGAAAATAATGACTCGACCGTGTGTAGAAGATCTACGGGATATGTGTCTGAATGAAAGAGAACGAGATCTCATTGGCGGACGCGATCCTATCGGCGGAGGTGATCGTCGATCAACTGGACTGCGCTCCTACACAAATCATAATATTAAAAATTATTAACTTAGTTAAAATAGGCTAACTCATACAAAATGGTAATCAATATATTATAATCAATTCACATACTCAATCTAGGTCCAGGATGGAATCGGATATCTGGTTATGTTGACTATGCGGAATAGTTAATTCTCGCACAAAACCTTGACACTCATCCTCCGTCAATGGCCTCAACTCAATTAGGACTTTAAGTTAACATATTGATAGTTCAACTAATTAATGATCATGTGATGAAATTTTGAAATGACTTACAATATAACTCGCAAATGTATAACATTCACCTGAGGGTCATCGATGACGGCTGATAACTATTTGCCAAATGGATATTCGTCTACTCGGGATGTTGGTCATTGATACATCCGAGGGCAGCGTGTCTTCCTTCGCCTAGAAAATCAGGTACCCAATAGGGGACAGTCTCATATGCCCAGACATACAATACATACAATTATTATATATAAATTCAGTATAAAAGATATTTTATTGTTGATTATGTTAAACATTTGCCTACAAAGCCAAGGACAATCCATATGTATCGTTCTTACGCTTGGACCCCTTGGGTTTCGAGTGTGATCTGGTAAAGACGTGAATGACGTCCTCAAAATATCTCCGATCCCACGTACAGATGTTGAAAACATCGATGTCGTCAACAACTTCCAAATGGAAAAGGTCGATCGTAGTTTTCTTGTGTTGACACCTCAGCACGCTATCAAGGATGTAGACCAATCCTAGCTTCAGTTTGTCCAAAATCTGATCGCACTCCCTGATTGCACCGATCAATTGTGGAAGAAGCACTGTTCCTTATCCCTGAAAATAAGTCTCCTACAGTCTATTGCTTCTTTGAGTACCGTCAGTAACTGCTTCGTTGCCACTATCCTCAGTTCAGTTATGAGGGAAAACTCAAACATGGAGAAAGTAGTGACCTTGACCTCGAGGTCGAAGTGAAGGCATCATCGTCGACTGACCTAAATAGTCGACATAGTAATGTATAAATAATCTGCTCGGAGTTCTATACCTCTCTCAACTGATGTAAGAGCAATAGGAAGGACTAGTATAAGATATCTGTGTGCTCATTATCCAACAATTTCAACCCAGTAGTAAAACTGTCAAACCTATTGTTCCACGTACATTTTCTTGCCATCTGTCTCAACTCCACGGCTAGATGGCACTCCATCCTGTAAAAATTCAAATATTAGAACTTTCAACAATAGATAATGGAATAAGCATAACTTCAAAAGAATTAATTGAACTGAATTACAGAAAAATTAAGAATTAAAAAGAAAAAAAAAATTAAGAAACTTTAAAACTATTTTCAAAAAAATTACAATAAAAAAACAAATTAAGTAGAAGGAAATTATGAAAATTAAACAAAGAATATAACATTATTTAATTAAAACTGAAAAATTAAATTAACGAAGAATATAAATATTATATAATTAAAATTTAAAAAAAAATATATTTTATCAAAAAAAGGAAAACGATTAAAAATAATTTTAAAATTAAAAAGAAACCGGAAAAAAGCCCTTTTGGCATGCTATTTAAACAGCCAATTGTCAACCGTTGGGAAAAAAATAATTTTAAGTAAAAGAATAAACAATTAAGAAATTTTAAAACTATTCTAAAAAAAATTATAATAAAAAACAAATTAGACAAAAGGAAATTATGAAAATTAAATAAATAATATAAATATTATTTAATTAAAATTGAAAAAAATATATTAACAAAAATACAAATATTATATAATTAAAATTAAGAAATTAAATTTTATCATAAATAGAAAACAATTAAAAATAATCTTAAATTGAAAAAAATGGAAAAAAATATTTTTAAATAAAAAAATAAATAATTAAGAAATTTTGAAAACTATTTCCAAATAAAAAAAATTAATAAAAAATTATCAAATTAAACAATTTTTTTTATGAAAATTAAATGAAGAATATAACTATTATTTAATTAAAATTGAAAAAAATTAAATTAACAAATAAAACAGAAATTATATAATTAAAATTTAAAAATTAAATTTTATCACAAAAAAATAATTTAAAAAAAAATGAAAAAAGGCTTGTGGCGGCTATTTAGTTAGCCCAAAGGGGCAGACAGTCGCCCCTCGAGCCCAAGGCATCCGTTAATAGTCGGCTTTTGAAATATACTACACCCAATAATCTACTTAAATAACGAAGAATAAACGTTGTACATTATAATTTAAAACACAAAAAATGAAAAATCAATTTCATAATCTAAAACCAAAACTAACCCTGTTGATGATAATGGTCGGTGTGTGGTGGTCGGCGTGAGTTTGACTGTGAGATGCTTCCTCAACCGGATCTGACCGTGGATTGTGGTAGACGTTGGTTTTCCTTCATTTCAAACAGTTTGTGTGAGGATGAGGGTATTTTTGAGTTTTGATATTAAGCATCTGTTTGGGTCACATTTTTTTTTTCATTCTCATTCTTCTACTCATTTTCAACCACACATTCTTCAATAAAATAATATTTTTCATCACATCAATAACTTTTTCTTCATTTTCAACCAGATATTTCCTATTATATTTAATAATGTGCACCAAACGAGAGCTAAACTTGACTTGAATTTATCTAGTAGTCAAATGCTAATATGAAAGTATGACCGGATGAACATGCCATTTTGATTTTCTTTTATTTCCTCTAGGTTCAAGGTTCTTCCACACTTGAGAAATCACAGGGAAGCAGTGTCTTATTCTGCAGACTGCAGAAACCCTTTCACCACACGCCACCCATATTGTTATTATATTCACATAAACACACATGTAGCTAGAAAGACACGAAAATGATGTGGGAAGCAGGAGAATCAACCGAAGGAGGGGGAGGGGGTGTGAATGAAAATGGTGGAAGTGGGAGGAGGAAGCCATCGTGGAGAGAGAGAGAGAACAACAGGAGGAGAGAGAGAAGAAGAAGGGCCATAGCAGCCAAGATATATACAGGTTTAAGGGCACAAGGGGATTACAATTTGCCTAAACACTGTGACAACAACGAGGTCCTCAAAGCTCTCTGTGCTGAAGCTGGTTGGATTGTTGAGCCTGATGGCACAACCTATCGCAAGGTATTTTTTCCTTTTTCGTTTAGTATTCTCTGTAATAATTCATCTCTGTTATCCGATAAGGATCTTTTTTGTTATGGGTTTGGGGGTTTCTTGCTTTTTATAATGGGTTTTGCTTGGATCTGCTTAGATCTATAAAATATTAGGGTTTTCTTTATTTAAATCAAGATTACTGTTATTTTAACCTATATTTATTAGGGCAATTTTTGTTTTTCTGGCTTTTGATCTGTGGAGAAAATGGTTGTAAATTGTAATTGAAAGGTTTTCATTGTGGGATTTTTCTTCTTTTCTCCAATGTTTTAACTTTTAGTGCTGGTTGTGGTAAAAGCATTTGAAAAGGCTCTATTTATAGCTTCATCTAAACTGGTTGTGAAAAAAATTGGCAAAAGATTTATTGCATTTTTGTTATTCGTTAAATTCTTATCCTTTGTCTTACGGCAGTGTTGCTGAATGTGTTTTTATGTGCAAAATGTTGAGAGAAAAAAGAATACTTGGGAAGCTGATCTTTTCAGCATTGAACTATTAATTCATTTGTGCAGCAAATATTTTCTTTTGCTCGAGTGCCTTCTCCTTTTAATTCATCTAATTTTTGCTAAATCAACGTGATTTTTATTTTCCCTTTTTGTATAGAGATTTTGGAGTTTGGAGTTAAACTATTTTTTAAGAGAATTGTGGACAAACAATTTCATCTCTTTCCTGTCAGAATGCACTGCTCAATCAAGCGAAAATTGCAGCATTTCTTTCTATATTTCAATGTCAAATTCAAAGTATTTATAATTGACAGAGTTTCCCTGATAAGATGATAATGTTTTTGTGATTGTCTGATATGTTTTATATAATAGCGTGAATCATGATATGTTGTTAGTATACAATCTCCTTTTACAGCTATTTGTAACCTTATGATTATGAATATGTTCGTTTTCTTCTTTGATTCTTAGATAGAAAAGTTGTACAAATTTCTCTTGCTTGATTTATTGTTTGTCTCAATTGTAGTTTATAGTTTATGACATTCTGCTTTTAATAATGAATGTATCATCCAGGGATGCAAACCACCAAGGCGGGAAATTGGAAGCATTTCAACCAATATGGCCCCTAGTTCTTCCGTAAATCTTAGTCCACCATCATCATATTTCGCAAGTCCAATTCCTTCTTACCAACCGAGTCCATCATCCTCGTCCTTCCCCAGCCCAACTCGACAAAGTGCCAACCCATCATCACATCCATTTGCATTCCTCCTTAACTCTCTCCCTTCATCTCTCCCTCCTCTCCGAATATCAAACAGTGCCCCTGTAACTCCACCGCTCTCGTCTCCAACTAGACGCCCTAAGCAAATTTTCAATTTGGAAACTCTCGCGAAAGAATCCTTGTCCGCTTTGAATATCCCCTTTTTCGCTGCTGCTTCGGCCCCAGCAAGTCCAAATCGTGGTAGGCGCTTTACTCCAACTACCACTATACCTGAATGCGATGAGTCAGACTCATCTACTATTGATTCTGGCCAGTGGATGAACTTCCAAGCATATCCTAATGCACCCACCATGGTTCCAACCTCTCCAACCTTTAATCTTGTGAAACCCGTGGCTCAGCACCTTACTTCCAAGAACACCGTGTTGGATAAGGGGAAGAGTACAGAATTTGGGTTCGAGAATGTAGCAGTGAAGGCATGGGAAGGGGAGAGGATTCATGAGGTGGGATTGGATGATCTCGAGCTCACACTAGGAAGTGGGAACACTCGGATTTGAGAACAATTGTGCAGTGGGTGGACATGTTGATGAATTTGAGTTTTCTGAGGGCTTCCAGTGCCGAAAGTACTCGCATTAATCTCGTAGAAGTACCTGTCAAGTGAAAAACTATGAATTTAACCAATTTAGGTTGGAATGGTTTCGAATTGTTGTTGTATGTTTTGGTGTTCCCATTATTGTTGGGCCCTTCCAAATGCTTGGAGGATTGCATGTAGATAGTAGTTTCTTCTTCTCATTTTCATTCAGTATTATTATTTGCATTGTAGACTGGTGAGAATTTATTCACCTAAAAACTGTTTTGATGCTCAGTCTTAATTATATAAAATCTCAGTGTTTGGCATACCGCAGTTTTTTTTTTTTTTTGCCTTTTTCTGATTTCCCTTTTTATTGTTTTAAGCTGTGATTTTATGTTACGACGGCTAGGTTTTCCATAGTTGGACATTGAACCAAAGCAAAGATAATTCTGAGAGTTATCTTCATTTTCTTGAAGCACCTGCGTTCCGTTTCAAAGAGCCAAATTATTTCTTAACCTGCTTCAAAAGCATCAACTACCTCGACCATTGTTGGAGCTTCCATAGATCTTCATGTGTGCACAACCTCCAGTAGCAAGAACGTGGAGCATTTGATCCTTTCCATGTAGCTGAACCAGAAATATAAGGGTCGAGTACTTCATACTTCCTTCCCTGTGCAATCATCCACCTCACCCATCCAACAAGATTGCCTCTCTCGACATCAGCTTGTCCAGTCGGTGATCTTCCTATTATAAGCTCCAACACCACCACCCCCCAAGGCTTTAGACGTCTCCCTTCAGGGGCCGATGCAGACCAAAAAAGTTAAGGGGGGGCATAATCGAACTTGCAAAGAAGTTGCGAGAAATTTTAC
>CAIGRO010233296.1:0-22636 GCA_903798355.1 Fraxinus baroniana | reverse complement strand
GGAGAATTCTATTATTGTTCTAGAATACCTACAAACACTCACCAAGATAGAGAAGTTTAGATGTACAGAGGAGGTCCTTAAAAGAATTCCAAATCTAAAGAAACTTGGAATCTGTTATGCAGCTCCATCGGAGAGTATAAAATACTTCTGTCTCAATAATCTCGACCGTCTAAATAAACTTGAAGAATTCAAATTCGAATTTCTTACGGTGATAAAGTCTTCATTGAAGAACCTCACTTTCCCAACGTGAGTTTTTACCCCTCTTTGATTATAANCGGAGGTTGAAGCTCCAGTGAAGGTGGCCCCTACATTATCGAAGGAAGAAAATAAGGAATATATCGCAACAGAAAAAAGTACTCCCAATGATACTAAGGTAACTGAGCGTAAGTTTCTACCTCTTTCCGATTATAAACATGTACCTCCTTTTCCTCAAGCTTTAGTAGGATCTAGAAAATATGAACGAGATTTTGATGAGCTACATGAAATTTTTAGTAAATGTGAGGTAAATTTCCACTTTTAAATATTTTTAAACAAGTGCCTCGTTATGCTAAATTTTTGAAACAATTGTGCACAAGTAAAAGGAGACAAAAATTGAAGGGGATTGAAAGGGTAAAAGTTGAAGAACAAGTATCTGCAATAATTCAAGAAAAACTTCCTGCAAAGTGCACAGATCCAGGTATGTTCACTATCCCTTGCATGATAAGCTACACTAAGTTTGAGAAGGCCATGATAGATTCATGATCATCTATTAATGTCATGCCATATTCTGTATACACTTCCTTGAAAATTGGACCTTTAAATAAAACTAGTGTGATAAAAAGTTAACTTTAATTAATGGATTCCATCCTTGGGAAGAAATGAAGATCGTTGGTTCGCTTCCCAATCTTCAAGTGCTCAAAATAAAAAAAACAAACATTTTATGGCCCAAAGTGGGAACTAGATTAAGGAGGATTTCTTCAATTGAAAGTTCTGCTACTTGAAAAAACTAATATTGAGAAATGGAAAGCTGACAGTATCCACTTCCCAAAACTTCAGCACCTAGTCATTAAGAACTGCAGATATCTAAAAATCCCTAGTGGTATTGGAGAGACTCTTCAATCCATTGAGCTTTTTTCATTGTGGTACTTCAATTATAACTTCAGCAAAGGAAATAAAAGAGAAACAAGAGAACTCAGGAAATGATAGCCTTCGAGTTCTTATTATTTGTTAATACGGGTGATTGTAAACTTGTTGAGAAATTTTAGTGGATGTCTCGATTTTTAAATCATGTACATGTTTGTCTAGTCAATCATACCAAACATGTTGTAAAAGATAATTTGGTTGAATATTTTGTGATGCTTTCTCATTGATTTCGTATGTCATTATATAGCTATGCAGGCCTTTGCTCTACATGGAAAGGAATAAATGTTGACTTGTGCAATTGTCTAGTTACATGGGATTGCTAGAATCATGAGTGCTTGATGTGTGCATATCATGTGTGAGTGCTTGATGTGGGCATAATTGCTAGAATCATGAGTGCTTGATGTGTGCTAATCATATGCTGTAATACATGTTAGAATTGTCTAAATGTCTGAAAATATAAAAAAAAACATTTTTTTTTCTCAACCCACTCCACTTCCTTTTTGCCCTTCGATTTTTCAGGTGTTCATCCCCTTTGTTGAAGATTTAGCCCCCGTTTGACACCCGTTAATTTCTCATTCTCATTCTCATTCTCATCCTTCATTTCAATCACACATTCTCCAAATAAAATAATATTACACATAAATTAAAAACTTTTTATCACTTTTCCATCACACATTCTCACATCAATCACTATTCCAAAATTTCTATTCTCCTCAAATTTAGATTCAAACACAAGCTTAGTTCTTCTTCAGGGTCATGTGTTTCAATTGGATATTTGGCCCTTCTTGGTTTGCTTGTTATTTAGCCATCTGGGCCTTGCAGATTTTACCTTGAGCTTCCAAGCACTGCCTTGCGTGGATTGTTTTGGGTATTAATAAAGTACCATATTTTTATTGGCTAGAATTGCACAACTTAACTCCATTTCTACATTTTGATAAAAATGGAATTGTATTGCCTTAAAATAGAATTGCATGACTTAACTCCATTTCTACATTTTGATAACTCCATTTCTACATTTTGATAAAAATCTTCGTGTTGTTTATATTTCTCCATAAGTAGAGAAAAGAGAGTTGAAAAGAGCCAACCCCCTTTTTATGTTTGAAACGTTTCTCAAAATTAAAAAAAAAAAAAATTGAGATGGGGAAGAAACACAACTATAATTAGAGCACATCTAGACGTGCAAGATTTTTGTAAACGGACAATAATGTGACTTGAACCCAAAACTATTCGTGCTTTGGTATGTTGTACATTCTCGTCATCTAAAACTTTTAGACACTTAAGAGATTTATTTATGGGTTAATCCATTTGTACATAATGGATTACCCTATCTCACATAATGTGCGGGGTCCGCGTGTATTTAAAAATTCCGACAATGTGGTTCCCATCCACATTATGCGTAGTAGGTAAAAGATTTGATAAAAAAATCGATACATGTAGCATGCATGATCCTTTATTTATTCATATTTTATGTTAAAATGTTACTCTAGCAATACCCTAAAAAATATTGCAAAACAATGGCACTACAAAATATAAGGTGCTCCCTTATATTTTGTAACCAACCAATTTAGAGATTATACAATACAAGTTCTTTCTCTACCCTCTTCAAATTCTAAAAATTTCTCCTAAAGTACTATCCAAATTGTTAAACAATTCAAAAAAATAAAAATAAAGAAAAAGAGGAGGCTAGAGTTTCATTAATTTTGCATAATAAAATTGAATACAAAAAAGATAGTTTAACCTAAATATAAAGAGACTATATATAAACTAAAATAAAAGAAACTAAAAAGACTATTTTATCATTAATAAACAATAAAACAAAATAACACTATGACACAAATAAGTCTTTTTCCTAACAAAGTGATATTAGAGCCCATAAGATCCTTTGAAAGAGATGTCAAATGATATGGTTCCCTTTCAAGTTCTATCACTTGACAAGAGCAACTATGACACATAGAGCATTGCTTGGATCAGAAGACCTATGAGAGATTATAGAGAAGGGGTACAAAGAGCCAACAGATTAGGATACTATACCTCAATAACACAAGGACGCCTTGAAGCTTTCAAGAAAGAGAGAAGGAAACTCTCTATCTCATGTATCAATCACTTGATAATGCTATATTTGAAAAAATAATGAATGCAAGCACCTATAAAGAAGCTTAGGATTTGCTTCAAACTGCCTATAAAGGAGCGGAAAGTCAAGAAGGTTCATATTCAAACTTTAAAAGATAAGTTCGAATATCTACAAATAAAAGAAGCCGAATTTATTTCCAAATATTTGTCGAGAGTATTTTCGGTGGCTAATCAATTAAAAACAAGAGGAGAAAACATGGTTAATGTAACATGCTAAAAATTCTATGATATTTAGATTCAGAATTTGACATATTATAGCTACTGTTGAAAAACAAACTAAAGATTTGGAGACCATGACTATTGAGGAACTCGTGAGGTTTTTCATGCATATGGACAAAGACAAAAGGAGAAGCAAAGTACTTTGGAGCAAGTACTTCAAACATAGCTCATGTTGAAGGAAAATAATGGAGGCAACTTCAATAATGAAAGAGGAAGGGGACACAATCGTGATCATGGCCAGGAAGAGGAAGTGGAAGAGGAACATGAAAAAAGTAGACAAAATTCATCTTCAAAAAGAGGTTGTGGAAAATGTAACAATTCAAAGAAAATGTATGACAAATCTCAAGTCCAATGTTATAATTCTAAAAAATCTGGACATTATAGTTGGAAATGTAGATCTACTAATGAAGTTAAAGAAGAAGAAAATTTTGGAGAAAATGAGAAGGAACATGACTCCAAATTGCTATTGTTATACAAAGGAGGAGAAAGAATGAAAGTCTTCGACAACGTAGCAGTAACGTGTGGAAATAAAAACATGATGTGGAACTTGATGAATTGGTTATAAATGTAAGTGTTGGGTTATGAATACCACATATCTCCACAATAATATGATATTGTCCACTTTGGGCCTAAGTCCTCATGGATTTACTTTTGGGCTTTACCCTAAAAGGACGCATACCAATGGAGATATTATTTGTGCTTATAAACTCATAATATTTCCCATTTCTAACCAATGTGGGACTTTGGGTGCACTCCCAACAATTCTCCCCTCGAACAAAGGACTACCGATCCTCCCCTCAAACGATCATCCATCCATCCACTATCTACCAACTAGGATTCTCCACTCTCCTCTTCACTGTGTTGGGGTCATGACACGTCTGTGAAGCATCCCGAGAGCACTACTTGATTCAAGAGCTTGCTCTATTCAGGTCAACTCTTCACCGTTTTGGGGTCAGGATACATCCGTGAAGCATCTGGAGCACACCGTCTGTCCAATAGAGCTCATCCACTGATCCCATCGCGAGCAAACAGAGGCTCACCACCTTCGTTCGGCATTCCGAGGAATTCATCCACATGAATAAGTCTGGGCTTAGCTCTGATACCACTTGTTGGTTGAAACCATCGATTGTACCAAGAGATCCGGGCTCTATCTGACACCACAACCGACACCAATCCACCACAAACCAACACTTCCAAATGGTTGTTCCAACCAATAAATAGATAGCCTACAAAGGACTTGGGAATGAGAAGTTTGCAGCCTAGAAACTTAGCCACAAAGGCTAACTAAAAGAAGGAAGAACATGGGTCTCACAGAAATGGCACAAAGCCGAAAGCACACAGCTAGGTAAGGAAGCGATTCTCTTCTTCTCAAGACAAAAGGGGGCAGCTCAACAATTAATCTCATTCCTTTTACCTCAGTAACGGACGAGTAGTATATAATAGGAATAGGTGGACTTTGGGTTAGAGAATAGATTGGGCCCAATAAGACATAAGTAGTGGGCTGGCAAACTGTAGGAGCCGTCCAAATCTGGATTGGGCCATGAGCAACCCTAATTTAATTAGATTGCTTCAAATGATCGAAGTGAGTTACGTGGTAAGTTTAATCAATTGTGGTGTCGAAACATTTCACTTCAATCATCTTTCATGGAATAATGCTTGATACTTAATAGCCACGTGATGAATTGTGATCAAGGCCGTTAAGTATCGAGCATTATAAGCATATGCGTGCCTATGCATGATTATGCATGTGCAGTTTTTAATATTATTTTAAATTACTAAATAAATAAAATAATACATTTTTTGAACTTTATACATATTTTTCAAATTTCAACAAAAAAATATTGTTCGAATCATAAATACTACAATTACTTGCCAATAAATTTCTACAATTAGATTAGATACCTATATTGGCTTTAAGAAAATCATAAATCTTATCCAACTGTATCGAATTCCAATTCAATCTCATCTACTTCATCTAATCATCTGATGCAAAATGTTCTTCAAACTCCCTTATTTTAAATTGAGAATTTCTATTACCTCTTGTAGGTAGTAATATATCATTTTCAACCTCCTCCTAATCGTCACAATCGTCAATAATCCAAGATTGTGTATTAATAACATCACTTGCTAGTAAAAGTATAGGAATATTGAAGAAGGAGACTAGGGTTCGACGTCGAAAGTTTGCAAATTACGAAAAAATTATTTTTATTGTTTACTTTTATAAATATCAAAATCTTACAGATTGCTGTATATGATTAATGATTTTGGGTGATTTGGACTAATTTGATATTTGTTGGATTCAATTTACTATTTTTTAAGTTATAAAAATGGGTTGGACTTTGTTAGCCTACTTTTAAAAATTTTTTTTTTATCACAAATGCGTGCACATTTTTGCATTTAAATGTGCATATGAGGTCAATGAAATGGGTTGGACTTTGTTAGGCTACTTTTAAAAAAAAATTTAACACAAATGCGTGCACATTTTTGCATTTAAATGTGCATATGAGGTCAATGAAATAGGTTGACCGCATTATCACATGCATACCATATATGCAATGCGTTACGTAAACACATTCGAGCATTTTAGAACACAGGCTATATTATGTTTGGTACATATTACTAGATTAGATAGAACTATACTTCTTTCTTTTGTCTTTAATTCTATTTATTTAGTGTTGTGTAATACACCTTACTAAAATGTATCATTAATGTAATCTGACGAATGGTTCTTGTTTTGCTTGTACCCAATTATTATTGAGCATAACATGGTGAGGCAGTCAGCATTAATTGTTGCGATCTGATTGCCGGTTCTTCTTTTTGCTTGTGAATGGGACATGATTTTACTTAATCCTTTGTTATGTTACATTTTTCGTATACCCATCTATAATAGATAATAGCTTAATGAGTTTATTTCTTTAATGTGTTATATTGACTTCTTTTTCTTGAACAGGTATTATTGCTTCTTGATGTCCTTGACGATTCCGATTCTCGTTTTCGCAGTATATTTTCATTGGCTGAGCATGAAATTGTTCAAGAATGCTGAGCTTATTTTAATGAGGTTAGACTGGATAAATGGAAAAGAATGTCTTGTGATCATGTATGAGTTCTTTACATTTGGCTCTCAGAACTTTTTTACTGCTACATTCAAGAATTAGATGTAGAAATGAACAACTGTGACGAATTTGTAGCCCACCCACTTCGGAAAAGGTACATTATTATCTCACATATTTATCTTTTGGTTGTGAAAAAAAAAATGTACAAAATATGTTTATATAATAATTTACGTACACATAATGTGGTGAAATATGATTTGATCAAATTTTTTCAACCTAAAAAAAAAACCTTCCGCACTCTCTTTTTCACATCACATTTTTATGTAACTGCTTATTTACAAGTAGCATTATTCTTTATCTTTAGTGTTAAAAGGTCATCTAAAGCTTGTTAATTGTCTTGATTTTACCTATCTAAATATTTATGAGGGTAAGTGGGTGCTTCTCAATCTTTCGTGATTACACGTGGGACAAACCCTTTATATTACCCTCGACCTTGGATACAGGGAGACGATCGTGGAATGACATGTAAAGATTTTAATCGAACATGTAGGCTTATATGTGAAGTATTGTATATTAAATTAAAGGCTATCAATTTTGGTTAAACTCATTTAAAGTGAGCTAGTAAGGTTTCGGTATTTTTGGCTTTGAAGCATCCAATTAAAGTATGAGCAATTACGTGTAGAAACCAGGTTTGTTCCTAATTTCATGATAAGTCGAATTAGTTTAATGGGCCATTAGTATATATATAAGGTTATGGTCCCCGAATCATACGTTTTGATTCATTCTATTCCGACTCTCATCTTCGTAGAGAAATAAATGAACGATCTATTGATTTGGAAGACTAAAATCGCAAGATTCATCCATTACGATAATTATATCTACTTTAGGTACGCTTCCGCTTCAATTCACAAATTATTGATGCTAACATGAATGATGGTTATGACGGTAAAAGATTATTCTCCAACATGGCAGATAACTGAGCAGGCTCCAGAAATTTTAGCGTCGAGATGAAACTTTGGCCAGACCTGCCTAAAATCCCTTTTTTTTTCCTCCTGTTTCTCATCAAAGATAAGAAAATCCCATTAAGTTCCTAGCTGTAAATGCATCATTTCCACATGATATACAACAAATTATCTTGCCCGTTGGTACACCGAGAAGACATTCTTAACAGAATTAGGCCTTATTTTTGTGCGAATTCCAACTATGCAACTTGTGCTGTCATCTGTATTTTCTTGTGGGTGGACCAGAACGTGACATGGGTCGAGGCTCCCACATCCTCTAGACACAATCCTGCGTCAGCCAGCCATGTGCTAGAGCTAGACCTTGTGCCAAACCAACCAAATCTTGCAACTTTCTCGTGTATGCATGTCATCTATGGTATTTTGAACTAGATAGATTTAAGGAGAGCAAGTAAAATACTTATTAATTAGTCTTGTATAGTACAGCTTACTAATTCTTGTTTTGGAAAGCTTAAAAGTTGCTATATATATATATATATATATATATATATATGAAGTCGAAGTCGAAGTCGAAGTTAACAATTGATTTAAAATATATATTTAATGGAACCCACTACTTTTATCATATCTCTAACTTTTATAAAAGCTGCTAAAACTTCTATCAAACAACCCCTAAATATCTAATGAGTTAGGCATCTTTGGCAAATAAACTTCACTTGCCAGTAGTGAAGTTAGCAATTTACTCACTCGACCAAAATTTAAAAGCTAGTTACGCACTAATGATGATAGTTTACTCCCACGTGCATAAAAGAATAGGCATCTTCCACTTTAGTTTTACACCCACAAGCAAAAAAGTAGCAATTTATGAACCTACAAAAGAAGCATTTCCTCCTCCACCAAAATAGAGAATTATAATTCCACGTGCAATCTCACATGTCACCCTAAACTCCGACGTGGCTGGACCATGTGGCAGCCACTTGTGCTTGGCATGAGCTCCTCTACATCCTCCATATACCACACCACATTCACCACGTGTAAACCCTATGCAAACCTTTACATAACCCTTCCATTGGCACATATATATATGCATGGCATCGTTTCATATCTCCATTCAAATCGGTTCACACCATCAAATTCTATACTATTGGTCCACTAGCCTCAAATCCTACTACTTTTTATTTCCCATTTTCAGCTCAAAATTTGCATACAAAAATGTCCCTAGTTTCGAAGAGCGTTAATGTGTCATTCTATGAGAGGTGTGCCGATGGCCACCCCAAACATTACAATTATAATCCTGCATTTATGGTTGAAGGTGATGGAGATTACAACAATGGAGATCACGATTATGCACGAGCTGCATTTATAGAAGGCGATGGGGATGACGACGACGACGATGGAGATTATGATTATGCCCCGGCTGCATAATGTATTCATTACATGATAGCCTTTGGCCCTTTGCTCAATAGAAAAAAAAAAAAAACATATACTTGATAAGAGAAGGGAGACCTCAACCATTACTAATATTAATAGTATTATATTTTAAAGGATCATCAAGATCCTCTTTTGTTATGATTTTTGTGTTTGTTGTTTATTTATCCATCTAATGGTAATTTTGTTGCGAAAGATAAAAATATTATTTACAATCAATTGGCCGCAATTTTGTATTACGATACGAGTAACTTATTTTTTCTAACTTAACACGGTATGAAAATTACAAGAATGGGAATAAAAGTTGAAGAAAAAAAAGTTCAGCATTTTAGAGGAACAAAATATTTTAATTCGTAGTATCTTACGATCATATTGTAAATGAACCAAGACGACCGACCAAATTTATAATTTATAAGAACTTGATGAATTTACCTATATTAAATTTATTCCAGCATGTATCTGTTCATTTGTTAATTTTGTAAACAAACAAATTGTTATCAATCATTTTTTTTTTTTTTTTTTGGTCGAGGGTGAAAAATGGAATAAGTAACTTGACTAAATTTTCCTTTGGCAAAAATGTCGCGTGTTGCCTAACTTAAAGTTAGCTTGAGACGGTAGTTCTCAGTCGGGACTAGCTAGATGAATTAATGAAAGGTTGGGAGTGCAACGTCTTGAAAAAATTAAATAGGGGTGTACTTTAGCGTATTGGTTTGTCTATATTATTTTTTCCTCATATATTTACACGTTGTTTCTATGTTGAAAATCTTGTGTTTAGAAGTGTAAAGTAGAATTGAATGACATAGCACTTTTAACCTTAGCTAGCATAGATTGCTAGTATGCTTAGAGTAATGAAATTGAAATTCAATTAGCTATAGAATGGTTTGAATGGAAGTCTAGAACAATTTGTAAACAAAAGATTTAGACAAGATTTAGACAGTGGCCAAAAAAAAAAACCCGCCTCGCCCCGCCCCATCAGGTTTGTGGGGCGAGGCGGGGAGGAGGTGCCCCACCCCGGCCCAAAGTGCTTCGAACTCGTCCCGTGAAGAATAAAATAATAATAATTAATTACAAATTTTTTTACAAAACAGTTAATTGTAAATTTTTGAAAAAAAATATATAAACGGAGCAAGAAATGGGGCAAATCCGCGCCCTAAACCCGCCTCGTCCCGTCTAAGGTGGGGTGGGGGAGTGGTGTGGTGGGGTAGGGTGGGATGGGATGGGGTGAGGTGAGGTGGGATGAGGTGGGGTGGGGCGAGGCAGGACGGGGAGAGAATGACCCGCCCCGAACCCGTCCCATTGCCATCTTTAGATTTAGTTGAAACAAATTGGTGAAATTGGTAATTTGAAGCAATACATTGATAAATGCACCATACAAACACCCTCTTATTCATTTGTAAAACTAGAAAGGGATTAGCCCGATTTGCTGTAGTGAGAGATTTTCGTAGACTATGCAGTTTATATGCAAAGTGACAACTCTATTTTAAAAAGTTGACCTCTATCTTTTGAAAGAAACAATTTAGTCCTCTTGTAAGTGACCCAATTTTTGGAGTTTCGATGTGCTGACCTCGTTTTTTGCACGTTGACGTGGATAAAAAATAACAGGCCTACTCACGTTCTCTCAAGCTAATTCGAACACGCATGGGGATGATTGTTTATTGACAATAAACATTGTATGAACGTGGGACAGTTTTATAAAATGAGACAAAGATGTTGGGACTCCGACGAAAGGTAATGAACGATAAATTAAAAATCAAACTCACAATCAAGATTGTACTTCAAACACTAAAAACAATAGATGAATCAGAAAGAGAGAATATATATGGTTTGTAGTCAATAGTTTTTCATTACCCCCCAAATGGCACAAAGATGGGGATATTAATAGTGTTACATGTGCAATAGTAACAATTGGATGAGAGGACACGTGACATCATCTCCTTTACCAAAACATCACATTTTAGGTTTCAATTTGACTTAACTAGCTTGGGGTGCATAAGTGCATTAAATGTCTCAAAAGGGAGGTGGCCACCTCATACCATATGCTAACAAAATTAGCCTTTTTCCTCATTATAACAATTCAATCAATCATTCTAAAATGATTTCACAAACTTAAGATCTTCAAAAGTGGATTGTCACTAGCAGTAGTTGAGCCTTGGATTCTTCTTCGTTGGACATTGTCACTTCAGCAAAGCAATTTCGTTTGTACTTCAAACTTGTCTTTTAACATATGGGCTTCGACGGGTCAAATTATTTGGACTTTAGTAGACCTTACTCCACGTCGGATGCCACATGGCTTCGGCACAAGGTGATTCGATAGATCGACTGAGCCACTGGGAACATAGGCGATGAGACATAACAATAGTCCTCCAAATCCATATATGATTATTCATCATGCATGGATTTCTATCTAGAGCCAAATTTCTTTAGAACACACTTCCTATCACTATTAGGTATTTGACCAATTAGTCCTCAAAGTCTAAGTATAGATATTGATATCATAGTTGGAGTTAGAAGTTATACCTAATTCTTGTGTCCTAACGTAATGCTGAAATGTTATAATTTACTTGTTGAGCCGAAGCAGGGACATTTGCCCTCTTATTCATTGATAAATTAGTGAAATTGGTAATTTGAACCAACACATTAATAAATGCTATTCGAGCACAACCATACAAACACCCTCTTATTCATTTGTAAAAATGATAAAATGATTGGCCCGATTTGAGATTTTCATCAACTATGGAGTTTATATGCAAAATTACAACTCTATTCTACAAAGTTGACCTCGATCTTTTGAAAGAAACAATTTAGTCCTCATATTACGATAGTGATCCAATTTTCGGAGTTCCAATGTATTTAAGAAGGGTTGTGCCACGAGTACATCCTTATGGGAAATGCATGAGCATTTCCCATTTAAGAATACCCACTATTCATCCCATTTCATCAATTAATAATGTTGATTAGATATTTATAGAAATTACTATTATGGTCCCCCCAAATTTGAGTGTAAATTTCTTTCTTACCCTTTTCTTTATTTCAAAATTTGAGTCAAATTCCCAATAATCACCACCTTATTTCAAATTCTTCAAATCTGTAATGCACTAATGCGTCTTGATACCCATCATCATACCCCTTTAATGGGTAGGTGCCACTATTCTTCAATTACACGTAATAGACAGATCCAATTTCAAAGAATTATCAAATTTGTCTTTTGACTTCTTCATGCTACAATATTCAATTCTCTTGTCATTGGCCCAGAAACCCATCTTGAACACTTGCTCAAAACCTTTAAGAACAGAAGAAGACTTTACTTAGTATGACTCGATTACCACAACTCCATTTCCGTGCGACTTAATTGATGTAACTTGATCACCACAGCTCTAGCCTTTGGATGACTCGATTACCATCACAACTCCACTCTAAACTTTGAACTTTCTTTCTTCTTTAGTACAATCAAGAGCTTCGACCAAGATTTCTGATATCACTTATAGGGAAAAGTATATATCGCCAAATGCGCAGCTAACACTCTTGACAAAGCAACCGACAACTAGGTATTGGGCTTTAAATCTTCGTGTGACACTCTCGTCCTCGATCACCTCTGCCCTTTCTTTGTCAAATTAATTTCTTCAACTAGTTTCTCCATTTCATAGCCGAAGGTTGTAAAGCTCTCCCCTTTGGCTTGCAGATTCTTTCTGAAATCGATCCACTCAATGATATCCTCAACTTGATATGCTGCATCTATGATTTGGCACTCCATACATTATATTGATTTGCTGCTTTCTTATGGAGAATTATCCAGAAAATATTGCAAGTAACTAACAATTTCGGTAAGGGACTCTATTCGTTGTTTCACATCAGGAAGCAGATATAAATCAACATATTTCAGGGTGGGGTATATAGTGTAAGGGAAAGAAGAGCAGCTAAAGCCATTTTTCATCGCTCTTATGTGTTGTTCACGTAGTAAAAGACAGAACTTTGTTACAATTTCATTTTTAAGTACGAAAACTTTTACCTTCAAAACTTTACAGACGACTATTTTTCAACGAAGCAACTCATTGACTAATGCACCATTTCACAATAGGTGCCCCAATGTCTACGGTGGAAATGAGTATGCTCCGACTGCATTCATAGAAGACAATGAGGTCAATGACAAGTGACAACAGAGATCATAGTTATGCCCCGACTACAGGATGTGCATTAAATGGTTGTCACTACTTGCTAGAAGCACATTTTCCTTTGTTATAGAGAGGATGATTCCGCTAATTTAAGGCCCAGGCTTCTGTGAGTTTGGATTTCATAACCCGATACCCTGATCGAGTTGACTCAGCTTACATTTTCATCATTACCATGCCCACCATAATGTGATGAAAATGTGCCACTAATGAATGCCAAAAATCAAAATTATACATAAAATAAATGGTTTAAAATGATGAATTTAAGCAATAATACATGCTCATAGTACATAAAATGCAGAAGAAAAAAAGCACTACTTATTAGTCTTCAGTTTTCACTTCCCCTGGTGGAGCTTCCTCGTAATTAGTATTGTTATCAGAAGCTAATTCTGTCTTATCCTCTACCATTCTCTTCTGTTGCAACTCTTCCTTTAATCTTCTTATCTCATCTTCTTTCTCTTCAAGCTTCTCTTGCAAGATTACCACCTATAATAATCATAATTAGAATACAACTCGTGGGGAAGTATAATACATGTTTACTGGACTGTATTGTAAACAAGATTTCGGCTACTTTTTCTTTCTTAATATTGATCACTACAATACTATCTAATCCACGTTAACAAATATGTCATAATGGTTTATGAGGCGTTGCTTCCACGCCCATTACTTCCTAACTATATTATTTCATGACAGTGTATTGCAGTGAAGGGAGACTTCAATAAATGAGAACATGACTAAACTAACTAGTGACTTGAAGGAACAATAAACAAGAAAGTTCACAAATAGGCCAGGAATATGTTCTATGCATTCAGGCATTGGTGTGCATAAGCAGCGATATGTGCCTGAATAGTCCCCCAAAAAGGCAAAAAAAAAAAAATAATAATAATAATAATAATAATAATAATAACTGTAGAACTCGAACATGTAAGCATGCTGCATGCATATATACTTCAAAATTGGAGTGGCATTTTGAACCCCAGGGGGATTAGAATTAATTTTTATTCAGAAGAAATAATAATAATAATAATTGTTCTTAAGCTGTTTGAGATATAACAAATCTAAACGAACAAGTTGTTATCTAAGTGCTTGTTTGGGAAAGCTTAAAACGTTGCTTAAAAGTTGAGGTCAAAATCAACCATTAATTGTAACCACATTTATAGGACCCACAACTTTAATCAACTTTTCAACCATACATTTAACACCTGTTTGGCGGGTATTAAAATCAGATTTTTAGTAGGTTTTAATAAAAGTTGATGAAATTTGTGGTTGAAAAGTTGTAGGACTTATAAAATGTGTGGTTAAAATTAGTTGTTGACTTTGACTTAAATTAAAATTTAGATTTTAATTTCTACCAAATAGGAGCTTAAATAACTTTTATCAAAATCTGCTAAAACTTTCATCAAAACCTTTGTCAAATAACCCCTAATAGTTAAATGAATGATTTTGATGCAAGGAGTTCATGGGACCAAGAACGCATATACTGCCTTTATTTTAGGTTCCAAAGTTCATTCTATTCGTTTACATTTTAAATTATCCTCTATCTGTCAATCAAAAAGGATTAAAGATTAATCCATCTCCCCAGATATACCAAGTCAACATGCCCAATATGCATAAAATACTGAATCATAGAGATGCAAATAGGAGAATACCATTTCATTTGATCTTTCCGCATCGTTGGTCAGTCCTTCCACTTGCTTGCATAATCCTGCAATTGCATTATATATTGTAGTAAAAAGGAAGAGTCTTTGTAGCTTATGTTTGGAGATGGCTCTTATCTAGCAGACTCGATGAACAGGATATACATAGCCGACCCTTATTAAGTGTTAGATAAGACTTTATTGAGTTGAGAGAATGCATGATGCTAATAAATATGCTTCTAATACGATGCATAAAATGGTGATATTCAACTGGCACCATAGGAATGCTTAGCATTATGACAACACTCACCTTCAAAATGACTTTTGAGTTCAGAATTCTGAGATTTTTGCAAAGCAAGTTTCATTGCTAGCTCGTGCACCTACCAAAAAAAAAAAAAAAAATTAAAGAAGAAGAAGAGACATTAATCGGTATGCAAAAATTTAGATGTCATTCTACAGAGCAATTGCCAACAAATTCCATGGACAAAAATACAGTTAAATCTATGCATCATACAAAATTGTGGGTTTCAGTCCATTCTAATTTTCAGCATTAAAAGTAATGGAAATAAAATTTATGTGACTCTTCTCCATTGTGTTATGACTGTATCTGTATGTCACCAGCAGATCCCAGTTATATCACTAAATTCAGCATACAAGATGAGATGCAATCTCAAAATGAGTTGCCAGTACCTTTCCTTCATTAGCTTGGTTACCAATCTCATCATTTTCTTCTTGCAGAGTCCTGCATTTTGCCATTAACATCTTCCCCATTTTACTTTGTGGGGTGAAATTGACTGCAGCAATGTTATCTTGCAACTCTTTCACTTTTTTATCCTTCTCCTCCACCAAATTCTGGCATACGTTCAAAAATAGTCAGATTAATTATACAAACAGGTATGCATTTTTCGCCTACATAATAAACAGGCAAAAAGATCCTAAAAGAACTTGTTAGAGAATTATCTATAAAGAAAAGTAATGTCCATGATTATGGAACTCCACCCGGCACTCGCAAATTGAAGTGGTAAAACTGCCAACCCAACGGGTGAGAAAAATGGGTTAAAGAATAATCAGCAAAAGTACCATAAACTAGTCAGCCTGCATGCTTCAATTACTGAAACATTCTACAAATGCTGTGAAATATCAGTGTAGCAATAACAGGAGCGACTAGTTAGATTGTTGATGAGGTAGCAGTCAATAAATTTCGATCATTCCTTGTCCTAGTAGACCATCTCTTATCAGTGAGATCCTCAATAATTTTGCCAGATAGAAATTAGATATCCAATCTTAAAGAAAGGTCATGTTTGGCTAAGTTCACTAATAAGTAAATAAATTTTAAAATAGGTAATTTTTATTGTTGATCAAAATTGGAATAAGTTCTTTGTTTCGACATTCAGGTAAGAGCTATTTTAAAATAAGTAACTTTTCTTAATTAAAAGTTACAAAAAAGTAATTTAACAAACGTGTTTGGAAATAAAAACTTACTTTTACTTATTTTTAAGCTTGGCTAAACGTTCTCTGCACTTCTCTTTTTCAGTTTAAGACAACACAACAACTGGGTAAATGAACATCATTCCTACCTTACTAGCATTTACATCATAATTAGTCTCAGTTGCAACTTATGCTGTACTATCAGCAATGCCAAATTATAACCACATGAGGCTATCCTCACTTTGATTGACTGCAAAGATAACTGTCCTGCTTTTAATTTTTTAAATACCCAGTATAAAAATAGGTCGGTTCTCCAATAAAACCAGTTTTTAAATTGCACAATCTCTAACAATCTACTGTTTTAAGCGTCAAATTGTTATCTGAAATACTCCATATGTATAAGCAAAAATTGATTGTTCCAGCATTATAATCAAAACAGTATTTCCTCCCAAATATTCATCTAGTATTGTACGGTATTTTTGTTTACAATTACAATTTTTTAGCAGAGAGCCAGAGACCATATCTAAATGAACCAAGCTACAAGGCAAACCTACAAGGCAGTTCTAAAATAACAGCAGTTAGAAATTACCCATATCGGCAATATCTTGAAACATCTTTCATATTTCATTAGCATTGAAAGTATAAAAGAAGTACCTTCAATCGTGTGAACTCTTCATGGATTGCTGGGTCTAGTAATAACCTCCTTGCCTGTCACGTTTATCCAAGGTAATATATCATCAAAGAAGAGTAGCATAGAAATTTATCTACAGGAGCTTTAAATCAAAAGATTTTTTAATTCCATTCTATTTGGTTTCGGGGTTACACAATTAAAGGGGTTCATAAGATAGCATTCCAATCAGTTCTAATGTTTCCACTAGAAAAACAAAGTTTTCTAAACTATTTTCAGATGATGATTTTTCTCTCTCTTTTTTTTTTCCCAGCTGGGGCTGGGGGCAGTAGTTAACATCTTTTTGTTGCCACATCTTATAAGGATAGTTCATGTCTTCATACATATTACAGCTCATAGAATATCCTTTTAACATGGGTTAACCTACATAGAATCTACATAACACCGAGGTTATGACACTGAACAAACCAAACAAACAACAATAAATAGGTCGAGCTGACGATTTGTAGCTCTTCTCTATGGATTTGATTGATAGCATTTTTGCTGCAGGTCTTAACAAAACCAGTTATAATGTTAGAACTTAGAAGATTAGAAAAATGGAAAATATTTTAAAGAAAAATTCTTGATTAATCAGTAAATCACCTCTTTCTAACAAAAATTTCATTGCAATGGAAGCACAACATTTAGCAAGAAGGTAAGCAGAACTTTCGATTTATATTGATCAAATCAAGTCAAAACCAAAAGGAAAGAGAGAAGTAGAAGAAACAACATAGAGAAACTTCGACAGTGAATGAAATCAATGGTTGCAGGAAGTTTATCCACATGAAAAATAAACAAGTATGAAGTTGAGAGAAACTTAAGTGTACATCTCAAATAAACAAGTATGAAGTTGAGAGAAACTCAAGTGTACATCTAAAATCTCAAACCACAGACTTTATCATATCTTGTTTTTCTGCGAGAGTGGAAGTCATGCACTGAAATGAATTCACAGAGGACAAATTAAATCACATGCAAAGCACCTGCATTGACGGTGGTTTGAGCTGAGCTCTCAAATCTCGAACTGCAGACTGTATAGAATTCAGAGAAGAAGTTGTAAGAATGTAGGTAAAGAACAGAAAAGCCAAAATAAAAATTTAGCTAGACAATAGACTAGTCTTTATGCATCACCATACCATGCAAAAAAGATTAAGAAAAGCTTGGCAATGGATGACTTCTTACCTTCAACTCAGCTATCTCTTGCTCCCGTTTCGCAAAGGTCACAATGAATGCAGCTTCTTTTTTCTTTGCTTTCTCAAGCTAATAACAAAAAGATTAAGAAAATCTCAATAAACTATTACCTAAAAACTTGTAAATCTAAATAATAAGTGTGTTCAACACAAACCTGCTCTCGGAGAGACTCCTCAGAGGATCTCAGATTCTGAAGGTAGTTGACTACTAATCTTGGTTCTAGCACAAAAGGAGGAAACTAAATCTCTTCACAGGAAGAAATAATTCAAAAAGTGAATGATGCTCTAGTTACAAGAGTCCAAGACAAGAGTAATGATATTTATCATTATAACAATGAAAAATCGGTAATGTGGCAACTTAGATAGAATAATGAGATACGACAGTTCAATTTTCATGAGAGAGAGTGGAATTGAACTGTCATATCCCATTATTCTACCTAAGTTACCACGTCACCGATATTACATCATTATAATAATAAATAGCATTATTTCCATGACAAGTGCTAGAGAAAAGACAAGCTAACCAAGAGTTGCGCCTGAGGGTAGGAAGTACTCATTTTGAAAAGATGAACGCCATTCTTGAATCTCGGATTTAGCCCCCTGAAGTTCTGTCTGAAACCAACATACCATAACCATTTTAGCAACATACCACAAACAGTTTACCAACAAAAGTTTAACATCATCAAGAAAATTTAGCTAGAATCTGTTTACCGACTCATATTCGGAAAAACTAAATGCTCAATATTTCAGACTAACCAAACTGGAACGCGAGAAACCAAGAGAAAGCATAGTAACCAGCAAGATGAAGAAGCATAATCAGCATAAAAAAATGAACATACCTGACAATCTTTGAGTTCATTCTTACAGGTCTGAAGACTGCAAATACATGCCACAAGAAAGATACTACATAAGTCTTGCACGTTCTATGCTAAGGACATTAATTTTTATCCTTTTATAAATTTAGTCCATATTCTTTTGAAAAATATATTCTGTTATAATATGATAAACAATACCTCTCGCGAAGAGATAAAATCATTCCTGTTGCCACGCCTGGTGCAGTTTCTTCTACTTTCAGGTTAGCCTTTAGTGTCAACAAACAAATAGAAGTCAGGTTTCAGAATCCAACACCCATAACAAAGGTACTAAAGCAAGGAATCAGGACTCCACAAACTTAATGGATAAATAAAGCCCAACAAAACTTAACCACCCAGTATTTCCTTTTCCTTTTAAACTGAAAGGAAAAACATTTTTCTGAAAGGAAAAACTTAAAATATCTTCTTTATATCAACCAGCTACAATATGCATAACTCTTAACAAAGCGTCTCAATTTAAAATTCCATACCACACCGTACATAATCGTATTCATAATCACATGTATCGGTTATAATTCAGCAGTGAAGCCATAAAACCAGGTAATATAGTAAAGGCAGAAATCTAGCAAATACAAAAGATAAGTTATGGCATATATACATGTTGGTAATGGCAGTAAAAGGTACCTTTTTTGATCCAAAAATATCATCTTCATCATCGTCAAGCTCTCCAAAGCTTCTCTTATTAGCTAAGAAACCACATTCCCAACAATAAAAATATTGAAAAAATAAGTACTTACTCAACAAGAATGCATTTTTATTAAGTTAATCGAGCAATTTGAGAACACCTGGCCGCCTCGTACTGTTGCCTCCTGAAAAATCGCCTCCAAAATCATCGTCCTGTGATCATTCAAGAAATGTAGTATTTAAAAAAATTAAAATTCAACGAATAAATTAGTACAAAACTGGTGAGGAAGAGTATTGAGAGTAAGAGTGCTGACGTCGTCGAGATGATCAATTGATGCCATTGAAATCTGAATAGCAAGCGAAATTCGAAACCCTAGTTTACTCAAATTGAAGGTTTACGTTTGGCAGTTGGGGATGGCGAGGGCAAAATCAGATGTCATAGGGGAGTATATTCTTTCAGTCCCCTACCTTTCTTAAATGTGACATCCATATCTTCAATCTTTAGTTTGCATCATCTCGTGTCCCTAACCTTTTAACATTGTGTGGAGGGGATTCCAACCCGGATGAAAAAATCTAAATAGTAAGTAAATGTTGAAAGGTACTACGATAGGCGTGTGATAAATGTGTGGTGGATATAATTGTTCAAAAATAATCCTCGTCTACTTTGAATATCATGACTTGTTACTTTAAAAAAAAAAAAAATTTGACGCGAAGGGGGTTTATTTTTTTTATAATAATACACATTAATCATTTACCACATGCTTATCGCACGATCTTTTACCATCTATTTAGATTTTTCATCGAGTTGGAACATTATGAACACAATGCTAAAAGGTTGAGGATACATATGGCATAAACTAAAGATTAGGACAAGAATGTCACACTTGATAAAGGTTAGGGACCCATATAGGAATTTACCCAATTCAAAATATAGGTACTTATGTTAGGGGAAGTGGTGATGTAGGGCAGTGGCATTGGGCTAGGGGCATTGTGGTGCTCAACCTATAGGCAGCTCGGACTCAGTGAACCAAGCTTGATTTTTGGCAAGAAGAATTGAACTAAATGCAGCTCTTAGGCTCATACACTCCGTGAGCTAATGTGTGGTTGGCCTTACTGGTACTTGGAAGTTGGTTCAACTTGACTCAATCTTTCATGGATAGATCCCATGATCTGGGGTCGACTCACCCAGTGGACCAACCGAATCATTGCCACCAATATTGTGGGTGAGAAAAGTAAAAAATATATTAAAATCGCATGATTTTAAATTTGGACATAAACCACTAGACCACTCAACTTTTAACAAAAGTCCCATCCTACTTTTTATTTTTATCCATTTAGAGGCATTTTATCCATTTTAGAGACATTTTGATTGAGCCACTGGAGTAAAAGTGCAAAGAAGCTTACAATTCCAAAGATAAATACATGAGTAGTGTGATAGATATAACATCTTAGTGTTAAATTTGTAGAGTCTAATTATATTATTCGTTTTCCTCTTCAACGGCAAAGATTGTTGAATTTGTGGGTAAAATTAATATTATAGGTATGTATTGAGTAGTATGTATTTGTCTTAGTAAGAGAAAAATATTACGTCAATCCTCTTTCAAAGTGATCGAGACATGTTTATAATTATATTGATACTATTTTTCTTCTATATTATAACAAAACATTCTAGCAACAAGTAGATAAAGCACTTGCATTGAGAGTGAAAACTGGCTAAATCATATTTTTCTTATGGGTAATTCGCATATAACATCATTATCTTTCATTATTATTGTGAAAAACGTTATTACCTTCTTCTTTTTTGCATTTTCACCCCTAGTTCCACCTTTTATTACGAAAAAAATCATTTTCATCTATTTTTTCAATTAAATGCTATAAAATGACAAATATATTTTTATATTTAAATAAAAACAAAAAAAAAAAAAGAACTAATTGCAACCATAGTCCCAATTTTTTTTAAAAATGCATATGAATCTCAAATAAATTATTAAAAGGGTAATTAATACATAATGTCCTTTCTTTTTGACGTTTTTACCATTAATTACCAATTTGATTGCTCAAATCATCATTTCAATACATTTTCATCCAATTTCTTGATTAAAAAAGTCCTGAAATGATGAATATACCCTCTTATTAAATAAAAGAAAATTAATTTTTTTTAATTTCTAATTTTTTTAATAATATATTTGGGACTCGTTTGCACTTTTTTATTTCTAATTTTTTTCATAATTTATTTAGGACTCATTTGTACTTCTTTGTTTTAAAAAAATAATTTCTAATATTTTAATAATTTATTTGGGGCTCTTTTGCACTTTTTAAAAAAAATTGGAACTACGGTTGTAATTAGTTCTTTTTTTTTATTATTTAAATATGATTGTATATTCGTCATTTCATAACCTTATTGAGAAATTAGATAAAAATATATATAAATGATGATTTGCGCAATTGAATGTGAAAATGCCAACAAAATGAAACGTATAAACGTTTTTCACAATATTAATGAAATGTAGGGACATTATGTGATAGTTACCCATTTAATAATTTACTTGGGACTCATTTCCACTCTTTTTAAAAATTTGGGATTATAGTTGCAATTAATTCTTTCTTTTTGTTTTTGTTTTATTTATTTTAAACAAAATGATATATTCGTCATTTCATAGTTTTTAATTGAAAAAATGGATGAAAATGACATTTTGCTTAATGAAATGTTAAAATAAAGATGAAAATGCAAAAGAAAATGAAAAGTAAAGGCGTTTTCCACAATAATAGTGGAAGATAAGGATGTTATATGTTAAATATCATTTTTTTATCATGTGATAAGTACATTTTTGTGCACTTATCTGGGGCCATATTACTAAGTTTTTGTGTCATTTTATTATTGCATGGTACTTAACTTATGTTATTTTCATATTATTTCAGTTTTGGACCTATTTCGAAGCAATTGAAAAATAAAGAAGGATAAATGAGCAAATTGATGGAAGTTTGGGGACTAATATGCATTTGGGTAAGAGTTGAAACACTAAAATTGAAATAATTTGATGAGGAGGACCAAGATAGAAGGAAGAATGAAGAAAATGGCGAAAATGGCGAAAAAAGAAAAGTTTCAAAAATTTAGCCTGAGCAAGATTGGGAGGTTGCCCAATT
>CAIGRO010233295.1:0-14952 GCA_903798355.1 Fraxinus baroniana | reverse complement strand
GTCACACCCAAATTCTAATAATATACTATGTAGTTCCACTAAATCCTGAACAAACTTATTCTCAGCTATGGAAGATCTTACTAGCAATATGTGTTGGGAACTCGTAGAGAAGAAAGGGTATATTACCATATGGCAGAAGCCACTAAACAACAGCTACTAGCTCAGCCGTGATTCTGGTGTACAGCCTTCATTATGTGAAGCTAACAATAATCTGGATAACTGCTATCTTTTCTAGTTTTATTGCTTTAGTATCATTTACCCATGCATGCTTGTGGTTCAGAGTTGGAATCACAATGACCCATTATATCTGTTACAAAAGATGCCCTCTCTTCTTGAGCTCTTTTCATTCTATAAAACAATAAGTGCAGTAATAAGCTAACCTTGATAGTGTTTCTTTGAAAACCAAAATGTTAATTATGATATATGGGATTGAGCCATGTTAAGGTTTCTTTGATTTAGCAATTTGCAAATCGCAAGATTAGAAAACTTTCATTCTTTGCTTTTTAATGTCAGTGACGATTGTGATAAATCATGAAGAACAAGATTTGAGTAGTTTCAAAAGTATGCTATGTAATTTCCTCTCTGAGGATCCTCTGCTTTAGAAAATGATATTACAGACCATAAGATCATTTATACAAGTTTGATGATCTTTGTAATACCAAAAGTCAGGGCCTGTGTTGTTGCCCAAGAGGTGTTGTTGCCCAAGAGAGGCCTATTTTGGGCTAGAATAACATGCATTACATAGGTTTCACACCCCCACATTAAGACCAAGGATGGACCCAGCACCCGGCCAAGGGCGCGATCTCGCGTGCTGGGCTCCGTCGGACCGTCGGAGCAGGTTAGTTTGTCGGTACAACTACCTGGTTCGTCTTCTTCAATCTGCCATTGATGTTCTCTTTTTTTGTTTTAATTTTGTAATTAGATTGGCCATTTTTTCTAGGACCAATCCTTAATTATATAATATAGGCCCAACCCAATTCCCATTATCCCTTCAATTCAATCGAAATCAATCCCCAAATTCCCAATTTTCACCTTCTCCAATCTCTCGACTTCTTGGCTCTTACTCGTTGCATCGCTGCCTGTCGAACGCTAGTGGGTAAATCACCATTCTTCCACCACCACCAGTCCGACCACAACCGTCTCCATCTCCTGCAGTAGAAGAATTCCCTTTGGTTGTCGGTTGATAAATGATAGCCACTTAGCTAGGTTAGTTAGGTATACTTCAAATCTTCAATACTTGGTTAGTTGGTTTGGTCTTCTATAGTTCTATTGAATATATTTTTATGGCCTGTGGTCTGTCATTTGTGGAGTGTCAAGTGTGGACTGTGGAGTGTGGGGGATTAGTTTTATCATAGTTATTAATTATTATTGAGTACCAAATGGTTATGAATATGACATTTCTCTTTTCTTGTTTGCTCTTTCTCCTAGATTGTTTGCCCCTTTTCTTGTGATCGCTAATTGTTGACGCTGACCAGTCAACGTCCGTCCAGACTGAATTTCAATGCTGGGTCTATCCCTGATTAAGACCATAGCATCTTCTATTGAAATATATGTTATTTGTTATTAGAGTCAAAACATGTATTTCACCTCTTCATATCAATACATTCTTGATTTAGTCAACTTTTTTGCCATATAAATAACAAATACTCAATCACGAATTTAAGCTTTAAGTCAAGAACAAGAGATTAGAATTGAAGCATCAAAAGTAAAAGCTTCATCATTGTCCTAGCTATTTGCAGTTTAACTACTAATGTTCAAATGGTTCAAACAATTATGAACATTGAAACCATCATAATTGGGTTGAGAAAACGTGCAGGAAATGAATAATAGTGTAGAATCCTGAGCCTCAATCATCAAAACCCCATACTTAAATTCTTCTTCTTCTTCAAGTCGTAGGTCTAGGTTTTCTTTTATATATTTTTGGGGAGTTTGGTAGATTCATTTTTGGAATCACAAGATTAAAAAAAAAAAATTATCCATTATTCGATAATATAAATTATTAGTAACAATATGAGTAGTTTGATTACTATTGGCATTGATCGTAATCTAGGCCTCAATATCGATTTTTTTGTCTACTAACCAATTAATGAATAAGACTTAGGTATATAGTGTGGGGTTGGATAGAAATGTCATGTATGTTTTTTGATAGGTGTAATTTTCATACCTATTTGGGCTATTAAAAGTGAATATTTGGGAGTCAAATTGAATTGATTGCTACATAATTACATTAAACATCAACTATTGAAGGACATATTTAGGTTTGTAGGGATTTTGATAAAAAAAAAAAGTGAAAATTGACCAAAGAAGGGCACAAAAGGAAGAATTCAATTGTTTAGGAACTAAATAGAAAATACCCAATTGATTTGGATCAAGGAATGAGGATTCTAGATCACACGAAATAAATTGGATGAGATTAAAAGACAAATGATTGAATTTGGACGAGAAAAGGACTCATGTTGAGCAAAGGAGCAAGATCGAAGACCAAAATGAACACTTCCAAAAATAAAAGGGTGCGACGCACCACTTATAGGGTGGCGATCATACCATTTTTTTACCCGTAGATTTAAAAAAGATGGCCATTGCAATCACACACTTCTATAGGTGTGATCTCATGACTTTAGTCATGCCAGACGATATAGTTTCCTTCTCAAATTCAACCTCTTTATGGGAACTATTATGGATATGGATTTTTACCTAATTTTAGCCTCTATAAATACGAAACAACATCCAATATCGCAAGACACCTCTCATATCATACAATACATAAAGTCTTGCAATCAAGGAGGCCAATTAATCATTCTTTTGGGAAAATTCAGTCACAAGATACAAGAAATCAATGATTTGAAGATTCAATCTTATTTCTTGGGTAAATAAAAGGAATGTGAAGCTTGAGATTAATCAAGAAACTATTGAAGTCATTCAAAATTTCGTGATGCCTCCTCTTTTTCTTCATGTATTAAGAATCCGGGTGATGTCTTATAAATTAAATATGAATTGTTGTATCTTTGTAATGTTTGGCTAGATTTTTAGTCACTAAAACATAGACAAACCCTTATTATGATAGAGACGAGTTCTTGGATGATTGTTATACGATTTAATAATTTTCAATTACATGATTAATAATTGGATTGCTTCGTGATTTTATTATTATAAAAAAACAATAAGATAGATAGAACGCTATAACTATTATTCTGCGGTCTGATAGAAGATAGAGATATACTCCTATACCTTGCATTATTTCAATAAATGTTCTAAAGCTTTGATATATTTTTTTATGTTCGTATATTTCATAGAAATGCATGAAAGTGAAATGACATGATATTTTTAATTATACTCAAAAGAGATTACTAAATAATTTAGAAACATTGATCGAGAAGAATAAATGCATATTGTCATGATATTAAATTACATTACATTAAATTAATAAGGAAGATTCAAAGTCTTAGTGCGTGTTTAACCTCAAAAAGGTTTTGTTAGTTAGTTGTTAGAATAATTAGTTTAATTAGATAAATTAGTATAGAATTGATAGTGAAAGGTTGGCTATTCGATTATGGTTAGCATTAATTAATAGTTGATTGTCTAATATACAATGCACTTGCGAGATTCTATACTATCAAGTATGTAACTTTTTTTCTTTATTAGTTTTTAAATTCGTATTATCAAAAAACTACGGTGTTTTCTTTCCTTCTTTTCAAGATTTTGTATGCAAATTTCGAGACATAGTAATCTTGCTCCATTTTATCCGAAAATTGAGCGAACTTTCAAGTTGAGATGAATATAACAAACATAATTACATAAAAAAAGAAACTAGAATCAATGGCTAAAAAGGTACACAATCTAATTGCCACTAGGGTAAATGAAAATGCAGCACGTCTAGTTGAAGCTGCAGGTAATGAAAACGAACGACTAATGAAAAATACATGGTTTCACCTGTGGTAGAAATTCTATCTAACATAGCTTACCTAGCATTCAAACAAGCAATCTAGAACACCCTAAATCTAGATACCTAGATTTAGAAGTATTATTGTTTAATTTTTTTCTTAAAATCATAAATGTGGAAAAAGATTAGATTTTTATTCAATATAATAAATATCAATGACTTTATTTATGAAATTAATTTGTATTCAGTAAAAATATCAGACAATTAAATTAAATGTTAACTTTATTTTCAAAACGAATTAAATATTTTAATGTGGTACTGAGTCCATCATACCATAAGTCGTCATTTCAAATCATCTTGTCTTTATCATCTATAATGGAGAGGGATAACGTGGAATGATGTGACGCTTAGTAAACAAATTCCATACTGTTAGGTTTAATGTTGTAATTGGCATGTTTTTGAACAAAACGGACTTAATTGAACGCTTGTAAAAAGTCAAGGACATGGGTGCAATTTGTATAGATGATTTAGGTTAGGGGTTAGAGGTTGAAAACAAGGAAAATACGGCGCCGAAATTTTGCTAGATTGTCGCCAGGACATGGCTCGAGCGATAGAAACAGAAAAATCTTTGCCCGCTTGTCGCTTCGCTGTCGCTCGAGCGACAAAACTTTGGCTCGAGCGACAGACTCCTTTGCTGGAGCCACCTACTTATGTGGCTTGACCTAATTCGCGTTTTTGGAAAGTTTTACATGGCCCATAATACTCATACATCTCCAACTATAAATATAAGGGGTCTTGCACGAAAATTGGTGGTTGTCTCATTGTGCTTCATTGATAAAACATATTCAAATATTTTTTTTTAGAGATCCAAGATCACAACTCATTAGCGAAATCATTCATAACATTCTTGAGATCCGACAACCATGTTTTGGGGAAAACATCAAATTAAGGAATACAAAACACCTACTTTTTATTGGTTATAAGAGGGAACTTTCTCATCTGAATTTCAAAAGTTTCTGGAGGTTGAGAGAGGTTACACTACAAGGCAAGACGAGCATAAGAATTGGAGATTCTTGGAATCCCACTTAGAAGAGACGTGTGCAGAAGAACGTAAGATTGCTACAGCATATCCTGGAAGAAGATTGTTAGACTATAGTACAGTGGATTAGGAGTCTATAGGAGGTAGATCGGGAAGTCTAGTAGGGTGGCTAGAGAGTATCTACGGTAGCAGATCGTAAGGTTGGAATGAGCTGCAGATCTTGGAGTTACAGAGTGTTCAACATTTCTATAGTGGAGGTAATTGGCTTAATCCCAGAGTTTTTACCCAGTTGGATTTCTCCGTCATCATATTGGTGTTCTTTGTTTTACTGCTTTACTGTTTATTATACAAAATGTGATAATTCGACATATGACAATTGACTTGTATGTTTTAATCATCTAGAGATAATTAACTTGTGACTTGTTGCATGTTATTTAATTTTTAATTTCACCTATTACACCTATTCACCCCCTCTAGATGTTATTAGGGTCAAACTTGCATTTTTCAATTGATATCATAGCCTTATTTCGATTCCTGACCCTTTTGTCTAGATGAGTAGTTCATTGTCTGTCCCACCATATTTTGATGGCAGTAATTATGCCTACTGGAGGGTTAGGAATGATAGCATTCTGGAAATCTATAGATGAACGTATTTGGTTGAGTGTGTTGAAAGGTTGGAGTGCTCCTAGTACTACTGTAGAAAACGTAAGGAGCCCTACTCCCATTGCTAATTGGACTAGGAAAAACTTGGATGAGTGTAACTAGAATAGCAAAGCATTACATTCCCTATTTATGACAGTGTCCCCTGAAGAGTTTAAGAGAGTGCCTATGTGTGAGGTAGCCAAAGAAGTTTGATGCCTTCTATGCGAGTTTAAATGACATAGTTAATTATAGTTTCAAACTAGGAGAGAGAATCCCTAAGCCTAAGATTGTTAGAAAAATCCTTAGATCTTTACTTGAGCAATTTAGTGCCAAAATCACTACTATTGAGGAGAGAAAGGATATAGACTCCATTAAGGTAGAGAAGTTAGTTGGATCCCTCTAGACGTATGAGTTGACCTTAGATAAATTTGTTACAGATAAATCTCTTACCTTGAAATTCGCGAGAAACACCTGGATGGAATCCTCTGATTCTGATTCACCGGATGATGAGGAGTTAGCTTACCTAGCTAATAAATTTCGAAAATTGTTTAGGAAGAAAAAGAACCCTCAAGAGAGATACAAAGGTAGCTTGAGTGAATCTAGGAGAAAATTAAGATCTATGAGGTACCATAATTGTCGAGGTTTTGGTCATGTTAGGGGTGAGTGTTCTAGCAGTAGGAGAAATTCGGATAAGGCTATGAATGCTACTCTCACTGATGACGAGTTTAACTTGGACAATTAGAGTGAGAAGTCCACTCGTTATGAAAGTAGAAAATACATTGCCTTTGCTGCTAGAGCTAGAAATGAATCTGACCAGGGGAGTGAATAAGAGGACCTAGTTAGTGATGAGGATTTTGATGAAGAGTCTGAGAGTAAGGAAGATATCCAAGAGGCTTATGATAAGATATATGAGGAGAGTCTTAAGATTCTGACTAAAAACAATACCTTGAGTGTGAGAAATATGGAACTTGAATTAGAATATAAGAAGTTAGTAGCGCATATTAAGGAATCTACCTCGATCCTGAGTGAAGTGAAATCCATGAATATATCTTTAGATACTCAGGTTACGAACCTCACTAGGGAACTTGAGAAATCCTCTAGGAGAGTCAGAGAGTTGACCACTGAGAGAGACTTTAGAAATCTAGGTTAAGAACCTTCTGAACGATCTAGAATATTCTAAGTCTCAACTGATTGTCTTTTCTAGTGGTTCTGAAGAGTTAAGTAGGAGAGGTCTAGGTTTTAAGGATAACATTGCTAATACTTCTAAGACCACATTTATGCCTGCCATTGACCAACCCAAGCATGTGCCTAACCCCGATCTTAAGGATAAGAAATTTGTTAGACAGAGACCTACTAGACAGCGTATGACTCATCGACCTAGGAATAGACGTCAACATTCACATTATATTGGTCCTAGGTTTATTCCTACATGTTTTTACTGTGATGAGTTAGGACAGATAAGGCCTAGGTATCATCATTTCTTGAATAGAAATAGAAACTGGAACTTAAATAGAAATAAGAATCAGGATTATGTTGGTCAGATTGACTTCCTTACTAATTAGGTAAGTAAATTGACCAAGATCATGACACAGATGAGTAGAAATATTCCTGTTACTAGGCAAGTTTGGGTGAAGAAGTGTGATCTGAAAAATTCTGAAATCGATCACGGTGCTCTTAAAGGTAGAGCATTTGTATACCTAACTGATTAGGTATTTTGTTTTGGTGCATGCTCATGCTTTATCATTATGACATGGATATATGCATGCATCATGTTTATTTTTTTTATTTGTTCTCATGCATTTTATTTTATGGTTTGTGTTTTGTTTGAATTTTTATATTTTGTATGCTTGGTGCATTCATATTTTTATACAAAAAATAAACAAAAAATGAGAATAAAAATAGTTTGATTTGAAATTTTTTTACAACATGATATACAATAAACTTGATTTTGTTGATTTTAATCAAGAATAAGTTTATATGGTGAGCTGTATTATAATTTCCATTACTAGATTAGGATTCTTATGAAGTATTTAATATATGTCTCTTCATACACCATCTGTACTGCACACACTATGATCTTGAAAGTTGGACTCTACCGCGTGTGTAAGATTTGGGATGGCAATTACATGTTAGTAGGGTGACTTTGAACATGAATTGACCATTTTTATTAAACCTAAACTCGATATTATCCCTGCATTAATCAATTTATGATTGAAAAATGATAATATAAAGGGGCACAATATCTTAATGCTATTTTTCGAAGCTTACTTGACTTGAGCAATTAAGCCTGCGGGGTTTCTTATAACCTGGTGCCTATGGTAAACTGACTTGGGTTAACCCACCTAAAACTCGATACAGGGGTCATGTTAGTCGCTTAATGGAAAGGAGCCTCCACTTAAGATGAGAAAAAATTATGTGAGCATCTCTATTGAACAATGTGATAAAAAGAAAAATATTTGTCATGTAAGTCAGGGGGGAAAAAGTACATCTTTATTGAAAATGATCTTTCATTGTAGGTTCTAATGTGTTTTACGGGTTTGACTTTCATAAGTAGAAGAATATACTTATTAGCAGTGATACTTAGCATATCATTTCTCACAAATTTAAGGTTTGGAGTCCTACTGTCAGAGGATTAGTGACACTTAACACATATGAGTCACTTATATCATTTACTTCATGGGTACTTTAAGTTGAAATTGTAGGAAAGTTTACTGTTCACTGTATATTCTTGTGATTGCTTATACCTTAGGCATTATTGAGTTGTGTGATTTTGCTTTGTCCCTTGTCATTTTGTGACAAAAAGGGGAGGAAAAACTTTGAGTTGTAAAAGTGATTTGATATCATTTTTATGATTTACATTTTATATTATGTCCTTTCAGGGGTCATTGGAGTGAGACATAGATACATTTGACTACTAGATAAACACTTTGACAGTTTGCAGTTACGGGAAGCATGTGCATTGCATATTTTATGCATAGTTGTTTGAGTTTTGATGTTTTGTGATGTTAATGTTCAGTTGGTGTTTTGATTGACATTAATGTCACGCTTCAAACTAGCATGCTTATCTGTGGTGATGAACTTTTGATTTCATGTATCACATGCTTTTACACTGGGTATTAAGTTTTTGATTTCAGGAAACAGATACACACCAAGAAATGCAAAAAGTAGAAGAACTTCAGTAACTTGGGTAGTGTAGTTTTGTCTGTTTTATTTCATTGACCTTAGTTGTATGGTTTTGTCACAAAATGCCAAAAGGGGAGATTGTTAGGTTTAATATTGTAATTAACATGTTTGTGAACAAAATGGACTTAATTGAACGCTTGTAAAAGTCAAGGACTTAGGTGCAATTTGTATAGATGAATTAGGTTAGGGTTAGAGGTTGAAAACAAGGAAAACGCAGTGCCGAAATTTCGCTAGATTGTCGCCAGGACATGGCTCGAGCGGCGAAACAGAAACATCTTCGCCCATTTGTCGCCTCGCTGTCGCTCGAGTGACAAACCGTTGGCTCGAGCGACAGATTCATTCGCTCGAGCGACCTACTTACGCATCCTGACCTAGTTTACATTTTTAGAAAGTTTTACACGGTCCATAATACTCATACATCTCAAACTATAAATATAAGGGGTCTTGCACGAAAATTGGTGATTGTCTCATTGTGCTTCATTGATAGAACATATTCAAATCTTCTTTTGAGAGATCCAAGATCACAACTCATTGGCGAAATCATTCATAACATTCTTGAGATCCGGCAACCATGTTTTGGGGAAAACATCAAATTGAGGAATCCAAAACACCTACTTCTTATTGGTCATAAGAGGGTACTTTCTCATCTAAACTTCTCAAGTTTCTGGAGGTTGATAGAGGTTGGACTACAAGTGCAGGAAGAGCACAAGAATTGGAGATTCTTGGAATTCTACTTGGAAGAGACGTGGCAAAAGAACGTAAGACTGTTATAGTATATCTTGGAAGAAGATTGTGAGACTATAAGTACAACGGATCAGGAGGCTACAAGAGGTAGATCGGGAAGTCTAGCTAGGTAGCTGGATAGTATCTACGGTAGCGGATCGCAAGGCTGGAATGAGCAGCAGATCTTAGAGTTACAGGGTGTACAACAGCTAGTGGGACTAGTCTAGAATTGAATGTAACCCACATTGTCTATAGTACAGGTAACGGGCTTGGTTCCAGAGTTTTTACCCAGTTGGGTTTCTTTGTCATCATATTGGTGTTCTTTGTTTTACTGCTTTACTGTTTATTTTACAAATTGCGGTAATTCGACATATGACAATTGACTTGTATATTTTAATCATCTAGAGATAATTAGCTTGTGACTTGTTGGATGTTAATTAGTTTTTAATTCCACATATTACACATATTCAACCCCTCTAGGTGTTGTTAGGGTCAAACTTGCGTTTTTCACCTACATATAATTCATGCTTATCAAATACATATCATTTGAAAATGGGGAGGGATAATTTGGAATGAACTAACTCTTAGTAAGCAAACCACATGCATATGATGCATTCTTAAGATATGTGAATAAATTACTTTGAAATAATATCTCAATATGTATCTCTCCTTTTTTTTTTTTTATTATTATTATTATTCATTTCTTTAAAAACATTAACATTGTGAGCTTACTTGGTATATCGCCTAATCAGTCGGAATGTAATGAGCCTATTATTTGAAACCCAATCAAATCTAACGGTAGTACCGTAAAACAATTACATTAACATTAATATTGAACTTTCATCATTGGACATTGGTCGGGTGCACCTGCCTCCCACGCCCCATTTTCAACTCACTTCTTCATGGTATAAACATACACTTCGTAATAAAAAAATTTGAGATACATATCCTTTTAAAAACGTTCCTTTTCACATTGACATTTAAAAACTTTTTATTTCCTGAATTTTATGCATGCTTAAGGATGAATTGATATGCATGAATGATCGTTAAAAGCATTTATGACATAAAATATAATGATCGAATATTAATTTCACATAACACCAATTTAGATAACCTATATTTAACAAAGTAATATACGTATGAAGACAGTTGGAAGTTCAGTTACCTCGAATCCTTAGAAACTCACTTTCCAAATATAAAGTCGAGATATCCTTGATAGTCCACAAAATCAGCGTATCAATTATCCCAAGTCATTACATTTATTAGGAGTTTCAACGTACTCATTCATAACATTCATTCCTGAAACTTTAATTTCCTTTTTTTATTTATTATTTACTAACAAATATAATAACATTACGGTAACTAGGAATGTCACACCAATCAAGCAAATCAAATAGTTACAAACTTTCGATATATCAGAAATGGCCATTTCCTTTGAATTTGTATAACAAATTATGCTTAGGTAAACTACACTTATTTTCTTTAATATTTAATTACAAACTATCCACTCTCCGCATGTAAATATTGAGCTACTCCGTAGTCACTTAAATTCAGATGTATTAACTACATATAGGTTGTGCGTTTAAGTGATGCTAACTTAAAATGAACTGAAAAAATGTGTTCTTAATTCCGGTCAAGAATGAAAACAATTAGATCAATGCATCAAGTCTTTCGAGGAAATATCCAAAAAAAAAAAATAAAAAAAAAATTCTTATATATAGCTTCATTGGATGATCGTACATTTAAAAATTCAGAACTTCTCTTCTTGTTGCAAAATTACTTGAAGTAGAAAAAGACCAACTAAAATAATCAATTTGTTAAGAACATTCGATCATGTAAGCATCAATATATACACTGTATATAAATGACGTGTGTATTATAAACTACAGAGAAAATAGAGAAACTAATAAACTTGTATATTTTATTAAGAATCAAAATTCCATATTTATAGGAAATAATTAGAGCTACATGAAATACAACAGTCATAATTGTTAGGGTTGCAGGGGTATAAAAGTCACTCATAATCCCACTATATTTACAAGGTTGCAGGGGTATAAAAGTCACTTATAAGACCACTATATTTACAATATTCCCCCTTGAATGACTATTTACACAATAACTATCTTATCGAAACGTTATTTGGCAAAAACCCGATGTAACAAAATGCCAACAAATGAAAAAGGAGTAATAAAATGTTGTCTCGCTGAAACTTTGTTGGAAAATCCAATGGGACAAAACATTGGTCAAGGGAAACGATGCGTATTTACTCCCTCTCATGATAGTATGTGCCCGACTAATAAAATAGGGATTTATGATTACATCCACCACATGATAATTTATTTGTTTATACAAGTCTTCGCAAAATTTATAATATAGAGAGTCATACATTTCATATTACGACCTTACTTTTTCTATTTTCATTTTGCATAAGTATACACTTTTAGGTGTTTAAGCTATAGATTCAGAAACTTCAGATTTTCCTTGTAAGTTCAATTTTATTAAGATTGCATCCAGAAACTTTAATTTTTTCTAGTAAATTTAATTTTAGTATGATCGCGTCATTTTATTTCGATTCCTCACTGTTCATAATATGATACAGTACATCATTTGCACAAATGCTGTCGATAACTTTTTCTTTTTGATTCTATTTCTTTCCTCATAATGTCATAACTTATTGTGATATTTCAATTTTCTCTGAGATTTGAAAACTTGTTATGTCTAAATACTCATCAAAAGTGTATACCTTTTTAATGTGACCATCTTTACTAATTGCTCCATTTTCATTTGGAGATTTTTATATTAGAATCGAATATCATCACGCTTTAGGTGTGCTATCAAATACAATATTAATTAATTGTCAGGTTCTGAACACCATGCAATCATCTAGTATACATATCAAACATATTAGATTATCAACATGGAGGATGATGGGACCCCATTTATCACTCTAATTAATTTTCAGAAATATAGGGAATTCAATCCTTATTTTAGCAAGTGATGGTTAATGAAAAATAAAGTCAAATTATTGATCTAGTAATGATACAACTGACCATGCCAAACTATAAAGTCAAACTAAACTTTTGATTCAATATAAGATATAATTCAATTATTTAATTTTGAAGAATATTGTTAAACGTTATATTATAATCATATATAATTCAAGTAATTAAATAAATCAATCTCCTCATGACATTAGTTTATGTTTTCGTTCAAAGATAAATATGAATTCAAAATAATGCATTCTTTGAAATGTGTGTTATTTTGAGAGAACATTGTATTTTATTATTGTATTTTCAAAAACAATATATCAATATTCTTTTGGAATATTAAAAATTATAATTCATACTCTTGGATCAATGAAATATCATTATAATAAATTATACCAGGGTTTACTCTTCAAGAGTAAAAACATAATTTATATTAAATTTTATATTATTATGTTTTTCGAGAGCAAGTAAAACCTAACTTGAATATTAATGAGATTTATAACGTGCTACTTTGAAAGCACTCTATATTTTTATATTGCTTTTTCAGGAACAATATATCAATATTTTTCTAGAATATTGAAAATTATAATTCATACTTTTTAGGAGAAAATAATATTTTCCTGAAATATTAATTATAATGTTATACTAATTCAAAAGCAACAACATGATGAATTATCAATTTAAAGTAATATCTAAAAATTTAATCAGATTAAAAATATTAATTACCGTATAGACACGTTGTGATATAAAAATTAATTACCAGACATGTATTATGAAAAAAATTATATATGGAAGTTAATAGAATTGATTAAATCCTTTACCAACATGCAAAAGATATCAAACATGTGAATTCACATATATAGAACTTAAAGGCATGAATAGCTTCAAAATGAATTCCACATACACCAAAGTTAAAGATGTGAATTTCACATATCGAAATGCATGAATCAAAGTATAATGATTGCTATAGAATCAATGTATATGTAACAAAAAAAATTTTAAATAAAAATCTCATGTATATATAAAAAATTCGCATGTCACCAAATTAATTTCGCTACACGTGATAGATTATTATGCTTATAAAAACTATTACCTTCTAACTAATTCACTTTGATTTTAAAAGAATCGCATTAATAACATATTATAAACTAGAGAGAAAAGAGAGAACAAAAAGGATAAGCAAATAAATTTGTGTGTTTTCTTGAGAATAAAAGTCCCATATATACAAGGAAGAACTATGGGTACAAGGGATCCCCAGTCATACTGACTAGGGTTGTAGGGGTATAAAAGTTATTTATAAATATTACTATATTTACAATAGTTCGAATATATATTACATATATTAGCTAGATAATTTGAAACTAAAACATAAGAATTAACTAAAAGAAAACCAACCTCAATATATGGATGAAGAGACAAGTAAGAAACAATGGATAGAATAATGACTTGAGCTTTAACAAAATCATATATGTGTGTGTGTGTGTGACAAAGGAATGTTTTCAAATTGGAAGAATAATTGATGGACGGTTTGTTAACCATACATATGTGATAAGGAATGTTTTCAAATGGGAAAGTTCCAAAATCTGAATTTATATTAGCCCTGGTTTGATTTTCATTTTTTTCAAAATATATTTCTATCTCTTTTTTTCAACCATACATTTTTCAATGAAATAATATTACACGTAACCCAAAAAATTTCTCTTCGTTTTAACCATACATTCTCCATTCATCACTATTCCAAAATGCATTTTACACACAAAAAAAAAGGGCTCAAGCATGCCCTAAGGATTGATTAATGCTAATTAACAAATTGGAAGCCTGTCATAATGTATTTGGGTTAAATCTCATAATTAATTTCTTGTCTAGCTATTAACTGAGTTAGATAAAATAATATTTATTAAATATAAAAATAATAAGCACGAAATATATTGATATATCATATAATATCCTCCGAGTTTAATAGAATCATATTCTTAACATAATATAAATAAATAGGCACTTCGATTATTATGGTCTCCAAAGTACTTGGGAGTGTGAGACGCAATCAATTACAATAACATAAGATAATTAATTACAAACTAAGTAAAATATTAGGGCAATCATAGGCATCTATCACATAAAGCATGTGCATCACTACACACACTCTCATGTGAGGATGAACGTGATAAATATGTTACAGAATGCCTTACAGTTCAGTGGGAGATCCATTGACAATCCAAATACTCATATCTTGAGGTTCGAGGTTTTGGATAAGTTTGCAATGATTGAATATTCAGGGATTTGCAGTGATGCAATTCATATGAGGCTATTTCCTTATAATTTGAGAGATTCAGTTAGGGAATGGTGGGACACATTTCCATCATAGAGTATCACCACTTGGGATATATAGTCTAAACCATAAATCTTTGAACATATTCTTCTTATCATACAGGATTACCCGAACAACATGTTAAACAATTCAAAGAAAAGAAAGAAAAAAGGGAGGCTAGAGTTTCATT
>CAIGRO010233290.1:0-13608 GCA_903798355.1 Fraxinus baroniana | reverse complement strand
CTCAAAATATAAAGAAGTATAGTTAGCTTCTTCATACTTGTTCCAAGCTCGAAGTACCATAAAGATAATCAATTTGGTCGTGGTGCTGGGATTCTGTGGGCTCGGCTACCCGAGTAAGTGATTGAGTTTCAAGATTAGGGTTGTCGAACGAGTCGCTATTTTATGGATATCTAGTAAAACAATAATCAAGGTAGAGGAAAAGTGGTAAAGAGAAATCCATAATTCTAACATAAAATCCTCTGTAAAAAATTAATATATTATAAACTTACCAGATAATTCGAAAGGGAAATGTCCGTTTTGAACGATGAGGTCAAAGTAGTAAAAGCACGAAAACACTGACGATGGCATAGTCCAGTACGATGCCACCGCAATATTCCTCCGATTCCCAACCTCAACAGACCAATTCAAAAAAGTATCTGCGATGATGATGTGTACTGGCGACTGAAGTTGGTCCAGAAGCTTCTCAAAAGGCTCCTCCATTTTAGTCTGAGTAGCTCCCACAAAGCCTACCTTGTCGGCTGCTCGACCCAACTCCGATGGCAGGACATTCGGGATTGTAGCGAAGCTAACGTTGGGAGGCTTCTCTTCCGAGCCGATGAGTCCGACCCACTCTTCTGTTAATACAAATGTGATTAGAAGTTTCAGGTTGTGGTTTGGTGAAGCCGCCGAGAGCATTTTGCAGAGGTTCATCATGGCGTTGACGTGGCCTCTCCCCGGGTAAGGCACGGCCACCACGTGGCGGGATGTAATTGGTTCGGTTCTTTCCAAAGCCATGAAAGCCCAAGGGAAGATTGTAGCGAAACTGATGGTGGCGGCGACGACAGCGACAGAGGAGGTAAGAAAATTAGACAAGCTAGTACTTGTTAGTGACAGAGCTATCATGCAAATATGATATAGAGCAGTTACACAAAGAGCCGTTACGCAAAGAGCAATTACACAAATTAGTACACCGTGTTTTCAAGGGTAATTACATTCCTACCTAACTTTTTATTGAAACTTAAATACAATATATTTTGCCTTTGACTAATCATGTTACATGGATATAGTGGTTGACATAGTCTTTGACATAATGTCACATAACAAATTATCATTGAATTAATTAAAAGCAGTGGCAAAGGAGGTATGAAAATTAGACAAGCAAGTACCTGTTAGTGGCAGAGTTATCGCGCGAATATGATATAGAGCGGTTACACAAAGAGTGGTTACACAAATGAATACACCATGTTTTCAAGGGTAACTACATTCCTACCTAACTTTTTATTGAAACTTAAATGCAATATATTTTGCCTTTGACTAATCATGCTACATGGATATAATGATTAACATAGTTTTTGATATAATGTCACATAACAATTTATCATTGGATTAATTAAAAGCAATGGCAGAGGAGGTATGAAAATTAGACAAGCAAGTACTTGTTAGTGACAGAGCTATCACGTGAATAAGATATAGAGCAATTATACAAAGATCGGTTACACAAAATTAGTACACCATGTTTTCAAGGATAATTACATTCCTACCTAACTTCTTATTGAAACTTAATTAGTACACCATGTTCTCAAGGACAATTACACAATTTATTGTGGACTATTTAAAATACAGTCATTTTTTTCATTTAATCACATCTTGTCAATACTTATTATGTCACTCTATTTGTCACCTACTTTCTAGCAAAGTAACATTATTCCTGTTTGACTCCCACTCTTAACAATAATATTTTTTTTTAAAACTCATTTTCAATTGAATAGTGTTATTTACAGTCACTACTACAATAGTTGTTCTATGTCGTATGTATGTGAATGTTAGTGATTTGATGCATGAGATAATAAAAAATTATCACATTAATACATTAAATTATTAACCGCCACATATATATCACGTGGGATAACTGTGGTAGTGAGTAACTGTAAATAGCATTACTCTTTTCAATTATGCATTTTAGAATTAAAATAATTTTTCTTTACATTTTAACCATACATTCTCCAAAAAAATCACTACTACAAAACCTATTATCCCAAAAAGTGGGGCTCAAATAGAGGCTTTAATGGTAATATTTTACCCTTAAAAATTCAATTCTTATCTTCAAATTTTATTCATTAATAACATGTCTCGTACTTAATGATGTTTAGAAATTTATTAAAAAGATGTAAAAAACTTATTTGTCTCTCGTAGTTTAAATAAACAAGATCAAATATAAATACATAACGTTCAATAAAAAAACTCTCCCATGATAATGAGATAATTGGACAGAATCGTTATAAAGATAAATGGCTGGTTTGACATAATTTTTGAAAAGTCAAAATGAACTTTTAAAATCTAAAAAGATGCTTTTAGATCTGTTTGAATACCTTAGTGAATATATTTTCTTTTAGTTAGAAAAGTTTTTAGATAAATTCGATCCAATGTAGTTTCTTCTAAAAATACTTTGGATTAAAAAATTCTTTTAAAAATTAGTTTACAAATAAAAATTATGGCAACTTCTTCCAAAAACAATCATTGACCGTCTCTTTTTATTTGATTTTTGAGTCAAAACTAACCCGTCCATTATTTATTTATTATTTTTAATTTCTTTTTTGAGTGCATAAATGGCATGATTTTAGTAAGAGTATCGTGCTTTGATGAAAGGCCCCCGCATGAGTTTGCTTTTGCTTTCCTTTCAGTTTGATGCAAGGCAGGCTATGGTCATCTCACATTGTTTCATGTCTTAGGGTCAGTACATGCCTTAAATCAAACTAATGCCATGGGTGTGAAGAGAAAATCGGGTATAGATGATGCTAATCTTATGAAGAGATCGAGATTGAATGAAACTAATTCAGGTAACAGTTAAGCCGCATATATACTTTTTAGATTTTTCTTACTCACTTTTCATCGTCGAACCCTCCCTCCCCCCCTTCGCATCTGAGGCAGCCGTCTTTACCATCCTGTATGTCCAATTAACTTACGTCGTAATATTTTTCAAGTTTCCAGGCAATAGAAGGTAGTCTTTCAACAACGGTACCTAACAGCAAATTTTCATGCAGTTACATCAGTAAAGAATAAGGGATGATGAGGCGATTGCTGCTGTCGCTTTGAAGAAGTTAAGATAACTGTTTATGGGCATTTCTCTGATCTGATGTGCTCTCTAGGCGCCTTTCTTTCCGCTCGTACGTACAGAGTTCAAACCAAATGCACCCTAGGATGATGCAGTTCATATTAGAATTAATCAATGTCAGTTTGTGTATGAAATGAGCCTAAAAGAAGAGGCACAAGAAAACTGCTGTTGTAAAATACCAGATCTTGTTTAGTTAGACTAGAAACTTGAACCAAGGGCTAACTCTTTAAAATTGAACCATTGAGTACCTAGTCATGGATCATCCACAACTTACCAGAAAAGAAAAAAGATAACAAAACAATCCAAAATGCCACTAGAAATTAAAACATTAAATTCAAGAAACAGCAAAACAAGAAATAAAACTATTGGGTGATTTTGAGGTGAAAAAAATTGGATGATCAGAAAATATCAAGAATTTCCAAGATGTAATTGTTGCAGAGTGGGCAATTTCCTTTTTGAAAACAAAGCTCCCTTGAACATAGCCTGCAAAATGTATGTCCACATTGTATAAATGCTGCTCCCTTGTGTCTAACCATGCATATGCTACAATTGCTATACTCTCCGCCACCGCCACCACGGTTTTCATCGTCATCGTCATCTTCATCGTCCTCATCCTCTTCCATCGCATAAGCGGATCCTTCTGTCTCGGCCAGAAGGTCCATCAAAGACATCCTCACGTGCTTCTCCTCCGCTTCTCCGCCATCCTCGTCTTCATCTTCATTTTTGCTTTCGCCCTCAGCAGAGTAGGGTGTTTGATCAGCATCGTCATCTTCATGTCCATCTAGACCCCTCGATCGTCTCATTGCTAAAGAATTCGTGTGCTCGAATTTTCCGCTAGCCCGGCTCATTTTTCTCTCCATTGCTCGTCTCATATTTCTCTCCACTGTCTGGCTCGCATTTCTTTGCAAAATCGGAGCCCTGGTTCCTCGATTTGACATCAATTCCATGTCCACATCCGGCACTGCCGAAATATCCGGCGGAGCCGACTCGCCCGAATCGGAGGAGTATCGGGTCGAGGCATGGCGTGCCATCATCCGATTCCGATTATTACTCGTATTATTGGCAGCAGCATTGGAGTACTGCAGGGGGTTGATGGGGACGTCGGATGTGGGAATGTGCATGGTGGATGTCCAGGCGGAGCCAGAGCCACTGCGACGAAGGCGGAGCTTCTCCCTTAAATGCCGCCAGCTCATTTTACTGTCCTTGCCATGGCCATATGTTGGGTCGTCACCGATTACGTCAAAAAGTAACCTGTTCGATCCGGATCTCTGCAATGATTCTGAGTTACCGGCGTTCCGACCGCCACCGCCACCGGTTTCCATTCTCAAATAAGTTGCCAAAAATGTGATCAAAATGTAAAAGCACTTAAGATTGGGTATTTTTGTTGGGTGGGAAAGAATTGACAGGGATTAAGAAATAGTTAATCGGAAAGGGAAGAATAGATGAAATTGAAAATGGGTGAATAATTGTTTAAGGTCTGAAATTGTTACAGCTTTTGCATGAATGGAAGCAAAAACTATTGCAGTTTGCAAAAGACAAAAAATGAAAAAAAATATTGGGAACAGAAAATCGAAGAAAAAAATTTAAGCAAGGTGAACAATTTTTCGTGTTGTGAAAAGAATGAGTGTTTGTTTAAGAGAGAAAGAGAGAGAGAGGGAAAGGGCGCAATTTGGGCATGGCCGCATGCGACCATTAAATTGCGTGGACAGTTAAGGGTGACTCATTCCACCAGATGGAAAATGTCAATTGAAACGTTAAATGCTAACATTAACGTTAGGGTTGAGTTGGGAGGAATTTTTTAATGGGATAGTCCTCATATTATACTTAAGTCATGATACATGAGATCTCGATCCAATTAAATCGAAGTACCTTGGTGTTCGAGATGGTAAGGAAGTAGGTGTACGACGTCAAGGTATTCTCGATGTATCATTATTTGAATTAACGCTCATATCACGTGTACATATGAGACTAGCCTATCAAAACTTCTCTCGATTGAAAACTGGGAGTGAATAATTTATCATACACCGAATAAGAGGTTAATGTTTGGCTAAGCTTAAAATGTTAACATATAAGGAAATTCGGTGCAAATGATCCAAAACTTGTGCCTTCGTAAGTTTTTGATCCCTAAACTATAATTTTTGGTGAATTAGTCTTTAACCTATGCTTTAGGTGCCTAAATGGTCCTTTAGACATGGTCCATTAGTTCAGTCTATGGCTTTCACCTTCATTTTATACCAGGGAAAATTTGGAAGAAAAAAATGAAAGTGATTCACTTGCAAAACTAACGGCATAGTTTGATAGAATCTATCCAAAAGGACTTTTGAGCACCTAAAAGAATAGAGAGATATTCGTAAAAAACTAGAGAATCTTTGCGCCAAAACCTTATTTATTTATGAACGACTAGATATTTTTACCTAAAAGTGATTGACCTACTTTTTAAAAATTTTTAACTGGTCAAACATATTTTTAATCTACACTTATAAAGTTATAACTTATTATTCACTTATAATTTACATATTTTGTAGGACTCGAGGCTTATAAACACTCGAAAAAATTTAAACATTGAACCAGTTTGTTGACACTTCTTCGTAGATCTTTTTCAATAGTCGATCGTACGAGTTTTGTTACACATAGAGAAGTTCTTACATAAGAATGCTATGTAGCACCACCGATGTTTTTCATTATCTAGATTTCATAAATTGATAGGTCTAATTCATGGGTTTCATTTCGTTACATTTAATTGGACCTTCATTAGCAGTCTACATGGATTGGTATTCACAGTCTGATCTGCTATAGCCGTTTTGCATAAGTAAAAACTTTAACTTACCTACGTAGGGACATCAAATTTTCTCCATCAAACGTGCCAAAATGGCCATTCTTTAAAATATCAAACCAAAATTGACTATGCATACCCCCCTCCTCATATCCAAAAACACTAACGCAAAGAAAAAATTCCATATAAATGAGCTCTGAGCTACAAACTTCCTCGACTCATTTCGTTTCAAATCACAGAATTCAAGTGCTTTTACAATTTCGACTTGTTCAGTAGAATCAATTGACCTACAGAATGCAAAATCACAATGAAAGGAGTCAATGAATTCTTTTTATTTTCAGTGAATTTTATTCACCAAAAGAACATAGGTTCTTCTGGTGGATGATCAATGTCCTGCAATATTGTCAAGAAAAGCATCAAGATTCATTTTAGATGATCCTCCTTCAGCAATTGCTTGACCGCAGATTTCTTGAAGTTCTCGCGCCCTTCGACTCATTTCTCTTCTCTCTTTGCTTTCAAGATCCATAAACTTCTTTACGAGCTTAGCGATTTCTTCCCGTGTCAATAGATCTCCTCCTCCTGCCTCTCTCTTCACATTCCACCCCGTTTTCCAGTCCTCCACAATGAACTTACTGATTGTAGTTTGATCCATTAGAATAGGAAGAGTTAGCATAGGCTGCCCTGCAAAAATTCCTTCCATTGTAGAGTTCCACCCGCAGTGAGTCCAAAATCCTCCAACCGAAGAATGACACAACACCTTCAGCTGTTCACACCAGGGTATTATCATTCCTCGACTGTTGCATTTCTCTGTAAACCTCACGGTATCCCCACGAGCCACCCATAAGTACCTAACTCCACTTTCTTCCAACCCGCCAGCAATTTCATCCATTTGGGAACTCGAAACAGCAAGAAAACTTCCCAATGATACATACAACACCGAATTTGGAGGTTGAGAGCTTAGCCATTGCAAGTAGTGCGGATCATTTTGGCTTGTTGTGTAACGAGAAGTCTTTTCGGGATTGAAGTAAGGTACAATTGGCCCAAGAGAATATACGGGATACGAAAATTCTTGTTTCAAAGCATTTATGACTTGAGGCTCGAGTTCAAATATAGAAGTAAACAAAAGATATTGTGCCTTGGACACTTTGGAAAAAACTTGTAGTGCTAGATGAAGAAGCCGTTGATCCTTCCCACGATAAATTGAAGGAAGATCTGCCAGACGAATCGAAGAAATACCCGGCATGTAGTCAATACGTTCCTCTCCTCTTTCTACCTCAGCAAAAGATTAGCACATAACTCATTTCCATCAAAAAATTACAAGAGCATTGAAATATATATATAATGATAAGAGAAATAAATATGCAAATATTGATTATTTGACACATAACTTGTAAATTTGCAAACTTCACCATTTATCAAATAAATAAATAATGAATAATGAGGGTGTTTGATAGGGATTAAAATTAGATTTTAGTATATTGTGATAGAAGTTTTTGAAATGTGTGGTTGAAAAGTTGTGGGACTCATGAAAGATATGATTAATATTGATTATTTGACTTTGACTCGAATTAAAATCTATACCAAACAAGGCATCAATCTTTTAATCGTAGAAGTTTTTGAAATGTATGGTTGGAAAGTTGCGAGATGAGGTTAATATTGATTATTTGACTTACACTTAAATTAAAATATGATTTTAATTTGTGCCAAACAGGCCTTGCATAAAAGGCCAATCACAACATTGTTGGAATATGAAAACAATAATCAATGACACATCAGGTAGAACGACTCAAAACATAAAGAAGTATAGCTAACTTCTTCCAAGTTCTAAGTACCATTAAGATAAGCAATTTGGGCGCGGTGCTGGGACTCTGTGGGCTCGGCTACCCAAGTAAGTGATTGAGTTTCAAGATTAGAGTTGTCAAACGAGTCACCATTCTATGGAGATATAGTAAAACAATAATCTAGGTAAAGAGAAACCCATAAATCTAACATAAACAAAAATTACTGTATTATAAACTTACCAGATAATTCGAAAGGGAAATGCCCATTTTGAACGACAAGGTCAAAATAGTACAAGCTCGAAAACACTGACGACGGCATAGGCCAGTATGACGCCACCGGAATATTTCTTCGATTCCCAACCTCAACAGACCAATTCAAAAAAGTATCTGCGACGATGATGTGCACTGGCGACTGAAGCCGGTCGAGAAGCTTCTCAAAAGGCTCCTCCATTTTAGTCTGAGTAGCTCCCACAAAGCGTACCATGTCGGCAGCCCGACCCAGCTCCGACGGCAGGACATTCGGGATTGTACCGAAGCTAACGTTGGGAGGCTTCTCTTCCGAGCCGATGAAGCCAAGCCACTCTTCTGTTATTACAAAAGTTATTAGAAGTTTCAGGTTGTGGTTTGGTGAAGCCGCCGAGAGCATTTTGCAGAGGTTCATCATGGCGTTGATGTGGCCTCTTCCCGGGTAAGGCACGGCCACCACGTGGCGGGATGTAATTGGTTCAGATCTTCCCGAAGCCATGAAAACTGGAGGGAAAACTGTAGCACAAGGGTTGGCGGTGGCTATGGTGGCTGCGGCGACAGAGGAGGAGGAGGGGTAGAAAAATTGGATAAGCAACTGAGCAAGTACTTGTTAGGTGCCTTTGATGGTCAATTTGTGTTTTTCCACCTAATCTTCACTTGCGACAATTTTCCATCCTTTTATGCTCTTGATTGATATTTTTTTCTACTAAAAAGCCGTGCTATTCGTACACGAGCGTGTGACAAATTTTCCATCCTTTTATGCTTCTTGATTGATAATTTTTTCCACCAAAAAACCGTTATTCGTACACGAGCGTTCCACAAAAAAGTCGTGACCCCACTACCCCCTCACAATAGGGGGAGGCATATTATTTTATTTGGGCGTGGACCCCTCTCCTCGTAAGAGGGGAGTGTAAACCAAGGGGTAAGGAAAATGGTACGAATGGATTTTCCCAAATATTTTACTACTTTTAATCACTTCAACATGTTTTAGGAAGACGTGATTTTTATTTTTCAAGTAATTCAATATTCTTTCTCTCTCATCTATCCCCTATTCTCTTATCTACCCACCAATAAAAAAATGAATCAGTCGATGAAGGTAGACACATGGGTATCAACAACAAAAAAAAAGACAAGTATAATATTTTATAGATTAAAAATTAAATCAATCAAATACATTTAATTAATAATTTTCATGAAAATAAGTTCTAGGCAATTGAAATGTCTATAATTTATTTTCTTTCCAAGTAAATTTCGTGATTGCAATCAAACGCGTCCTTGATGAAACAGCTCTTGCATGAATAAGATAAAAGGGCGGTAACACAAAATAATAGTCCACGTTTTCCTTCTTTTTCAAGGGCGAATTACATTGCTACTACAATTTTTACTATTTTTTACACTTTCATCCTCGACTTTATTTTTTAACAACTTTACTTACAGTGGCTATGGTGGATGCCGCGACAGAGGAGGAAAGGTAGAAAAATTAGAAAAGCAACTGAGCAAGTACTTGTTAGGTGTTTTATTGTCAAATGTGTTTTTTCCACTTGATTTTTTATGTTTGTGTTGTTTAATTGACCATTTTTCATGTTTTCATCTAATTTTTTACTTTCACACTTTTTGATAATTTTTTCCACATAAAATATTTTTTTTACTTTTTAGTCATTTCAACATATTTTAGAGATGTGATTTCTATTTTCCAAGTAATTATTTTTCTCTCATTTATCTCATTTATCATTTACACACTAATAAAAAATTGACAAATATGATATTTTTAAGGTTGAAAATTAAATCTATCAAACACATTTAATTAATAATTTTCATGAAAGTAAGTTCTAGACAATTGAAATGTCTATAATTTATTTTCTTTCCATGTAAACTTCGTGCTCGCAATCAAACGCGTCCTTCAAACATCTCTTGCATGAATAAGACAAAAAAAGCGACACCACAAATTAGTACTCCACGTTTTCCTTCTTTTTCAAGGGCGAATTACATTGCTACTATGATTTTACTATTTTTTACACTTGCATCCTCGACTCCTATTAGTGATACATTTATCTTCAAACTATATTAATTTGCCATTTTGTCCCTAATAATGATAAAAATTATCAAAAGGATATAGAAAACTTCTTTATTCCTCTTATTTTTAAATAAACAAGATCAAATATAAATACAAAAAAATTCAACAAAATATTTTGATAGAATTGTTATAAATGAAATGTGCTAATTAATTAAAAATTAAACATAAAAATGCAACAAAATAAAGTTGGGGACATAAATGTCAAAATGAATAAAAAATAAGAACTTTCATTACAATTAAAATATGATGCAATTGTTATGGACTAGAGAGAAAAGGAAGGGAATATATGGAAGTTAATAGAATAATGTGTATTTTATTGAGAATCAAAATTCAATATTTGTAGAAAAGAATTAGGTATATAAGGGATACAACAATCATAATAATTAGAACAACAAGGGTGTAATGGTCATTCAGTAATGAGCGTATAATTTACAATAGTAATTAACAAAAAAGAATTAAGGTTGTGTCACTTTTACCACCCAATTTTATTTTTGTTTCACTATAGTCACCCAACTGTATACCAAGTATCACCATAACCATCCAATTTGATTTTATTTTACCATGGTCATCAAACTTCATATAACGTTTTTATTGGCCACTTAACTTCTTTTTACAATTTTCTCTAATTTTAAAAGGAGTAAAACTGTAATTTTGCATTATATATAAAAAAATAAATTGTCAAAAAGAGTTTTTTTATTTTTATTTTTTTAAAATGAGTTCTTATTTAATGTTATTTTTCTAATTAGTGTTTTCTAAGAAGTTGGGTGATTATAGTGAAATGTTCTATGAAAATTGGGTGGTCACGATAAAATAAAATCAAATTGGAAGTCAGGATGATACTAAAATATAAAGTTGGGTGGCCATCGATGGATTTAACTCAAAATTATGATGTTACTATCAGTACTCCATTTTAGATAAGGTAAATTGTGGTGGTTATCATCAACATTTTTAATGCTTTTGCACCTCTATTCCAAACATTTATTTCTTGGCACATATATTCTCAACCTTTAATAATAAATTAAAAATCATTTTCTTCGATAACAGGTTTCCTCCAACTCACTATCAGTATGGCTAGAAATGTCAATTTTGTCCTTCAATTTTATTTTGTATGAAAAAAGAGACAGAAAATAGGTGAAAAAAGAACAAGAAAAAATCTTTTCATCTTCAACCTCCCGAAAACCCTCACCTCATGGACAGCCCCTACACATCGAGGGATAAGTTCTTTCGGTAGTCTCTTCAATATATTTTTTTATTAATCAAAGTTATCGTACAAAATTTTCGAAAAAAATTAATATACTCTCTAGAAATTCTATCATAGAAGACGAAATAAATCTCTATGGAATTGAACATTTTGTAGCACATATTATGGTGAATAAATAACCTAAATTAAGAGCAATGAACGAATCAATGCCGAAAAATATACAAAAATGCATACAGATTAAAGGTTCCAAAAAAGTGAATTTGTAAGATCAATGGTACGAAATTTTTTACATAGATACGAAAAGGTGAATTTACGAAAGAACGATAAATCCTAATAATTTTAAATTAGAAAACCCAATTTTGGTACTAAGTAAAATATCTATCCAACTATAATAAAAAAGACACTTTCTTACTATTGTAGATGCAATAGTAACCCATGAAATGTTACTATTTATTTTTTCATTTTTCATTCATCAAGTCCTCCAGTTTAATCCGGTATGTTATTTGCATATTCGGTATATTAGTTGCATATATAATATATTATATATACGGTATGTTACGTGTTATTTGCATATCCCGTATGTTAGTTGCATATACGGTATGCTACTTACATATACGGTAAGTTAGTTGCATATACAGCATGTGGATAATTATTTTTTGAACGATTCCATCTTTATAATAATTCAATAATTTCAATAATACATCACTTTTCATTTTTCAATATACATTTAATTATTTCAATAATACACTACTTTTCGATTTTCAATATTTATTTAATTTTTTAATTATTTAAGATTTTTGAACAATATTATCATTAGTTTATTTTGTCAATTATTTAGTTATAATGAATTTACATTTAACGCATCATTTTTCAATATGTATTTGATTTATTTAATTATTTGAACAATATTATTAAGAATTATGTTGTCAATTATTTAGTTATGATCAATATACATTTGACACATTCATTCTACTTGATTAAATAGTAAAATAAATTCATTAAAGTTTTTTTCCCGGTAAATCATTTATTATCAATATACATTTGACAAATTCATTCTACTTGATTAAATATTACAGTAAATTCATTAAAAAACTTTTTCGGTGAGTTGTATATCCAGTACGATATGTTGCATATTTCGGTACAGAATATTAGTTACAAATACGGTAAGTTGCATGTCCGGTATATGTTGTAAATACGGTATTTATTAAACTTACCAGGTGTGGAGAATTATTTTTTGAACGATTTTATCTTTATTATAATTCAATGATTTCAACAATACACTACTTTTTGTTTTTCAATATATATTTAATTTATTAATCATTTGAACAATTTGAACAATATTATCGTTATTATTTAGTTATTATGAATGTATATTTTACACGTTAATTTTCAATATGTATTTGATTTATTTAATTATTTGAACATATTATCATGAATTATGTTGTCAATTATNACAATACACTACTTTTTGTTTTTCAATATATATTTAATTTATTAATCATTTGAACAATTTGAACAATATTATCGTTATTATTTAGTTATTATGAATGTATATTTTACACGTTAATTTTCAATATGTATTTGATTTATTTAATTATTTGAACATATTATCATGAATTATGTTGTCAATTATTTAATTATTATCAATATACATTTGACAAATTCATTCTACTTGATTAAATAATAAATTAAATTCATTAAAAGACTTTTCTGATGAGTTAAATGTTCGGTACATATGTTGCATAGCTGATACGGTATGTAAGTACAAATACGGTAAGTTGCATATCCAGTATATGTTATAAATACGGTATTTTTTAAACTTATCTGGCGTAGAGAATTATTTTTTGAACGATTCTACCTTTATTATAATTCAATAATTTCAATTATACCTTACTTTTCATTTTTTAATATACATTTAATTATTTCAATAATACACTACTTTTTGTTTTTCAATATTTATTTACTGTATTAATCATTTGAACAGTTTGAACAATATTATCATTAGTTATTTTATCAATTATTTAGTTATGATGATTTTACATTTGACACATCATTTTTTAATATGTATTTGATTTATTTAATTATTTGAACAATATTATCATGAATTATATTGTCAATTATTTAGTTGTGATCAATGTACGTTTGAAAAATTCATTCTACTTGATCAAATTAAGTGAGTAAACCGACCTTGTTGTTATTCTCTTTATTTTTTGTTACTTTCTTTGTCGTACATGTTGTGAATGTGAAAAAAGCCTACACCACACTACAACCTAAGATCAAGAAAAGAACACGACACATCGAAAAGTGGAGAAGACATTTCTCCAACTAAACTTTTAACGCGATTGAACATTGAATCCTCAAGTGAGTTCGAAATGGCAGATGTAAATCAAACATTAAAGGAACTTACAGCTCCAACTTTTGTTCAGCAACCTCTATGCATTC
>CAIGRO010233226.1:0-32429 GCA_903798355.1 Fraxinus baroniana | reverse complement strand
CCCATTGGTGAGGTTTAAAATTTTTTTTTTTTTTTTTACTTTGTGGAATTCCATCCTGTCATCCATAACATCAAATCACTTAATAGCAGTGGAATATAAAGGAAGTGCGTGAATGATAAATTTTAGTTTTGATGGAGTTCTGCTTTTCCTCTGCACAGTTGACACCAAAAGAAGCCTTTCGGCTGCTCTCACACAAATTCCATGGGAAGGGACCTGGAAAAATGAAACAAGAAAAGCGCATTCGGCAATATCAGGAGGAGCTGAAGATAAAGCAGATGAAAAATGCAGATACACCATCACTTTCTGTGGAGAGAATGAGGGAGGCTCAAGCTCAATTGAAGACACCCTATCTTGTTCTCAGTGGCAATGTTAAACCTGGGTATGATCTCTACTTTTTCTTTCTTCATGTACATTTATATCTGCTGTCTTTCTGATCTGACGAGGAAGTGGAATCTTGAGCCCTGAATTGCCAGTCAACCCCCTGCCCGGCACGTGCATTAGATTAAAAATGGAAAAAATAAGATCCCACTTACATCTATGACTTGCATTGGCAATTTGGTCCTGTCAACTTTTTGGTTTCAAAGTCTTCTCAGTTGTATAGGTAATGAACCTAACTGCAGTGGATGTGCACTGTTCTAACTAGGTTTTTAATAAATAATAAGAATTACATCTTCAAAGGAATAATGAATAAAGTTAAAAACATAATTACGAAAAACTGTGAGATTTGAATGCCATTGCAAGTCATGTGCTAGTATTTTGCACTGTAAATATATTTATGTGTGCTTGATAATCAATTATACCCACCAAACCATTTGTTATTTGCTGGAAAGGAGTCAATTTCTCAGAACAATGGTGCTCCATTTTATGAACAGGGAAATGTGTCGTGTTCTTAATGCAGTTGATCTCTTTAAGATGAGCTAAGCCATTATTTTGAATTCGTCATCACTTCCCTCGGCTTCTAAATTTTATGATTTCAGGCAAACTAGTGATCCCAGAAGCGGATTTGCTACTGTCGAGAAGGACTTCACTGGAGGCTTGACCCCCATGCTTGGAGATAAAAAGGTAACTTGTTTACAAGTTTTTGAGGATTCTCGATTTCTAGTTAGTTATTTTCTTTTCATGAGGTCGAAGTCGCTAGCTGGGAAGATAACCTCGTTCACTCTAGATCTTTTGCTCCTGCTCTTAATTGTTTTCCTTTCAGGTTGAGCACTTCTTGAATATCAAGCGCAAGTCCGAGCCTGAAGATAGCGTCTCCCACAAGAAGCCTAAAACTTGAAACATATATCCAAGTTGTCGCATGTTCATTACATGCATGTAGTCGCATTCCATTACAGCATTGATTGTAAAAGATAGTAATTAACTACTATATTACATCGTGTTCAATCTCCATTATGTTCTCTCAACACAAAGTTTGTAACAGATGTTATTTGATTCACACACTTTGAGAGAAATATGTTTTTAGTTTTTGCCGGCATTGGAAAGATGAAGATATTATATTTACTTGCTGCTGTAATCATTTTTTTACGTACTGGTTTTTACACAGTTTCTTTGTGAGGCTATGGCTCCTCAGACTCGTGGCTTGCCATGGTACCCTACGGTTTGTGCCTTTTTCAAATCCAATTCTATCGTCATCTATGTATAATTATCTCACTGTGTCGACATAATTCTTGCACATTGGCATCTTGTATCGACTTCCTAACGGTGTGAAGTGACTCCGATAACATACCTAAACCAATGACCATTGGGGCGAACCTGTCTAATTCATCGTTCAACCCCTGTGCATCCACCCGAACTCCTATTAACTTCCAGCAGTTGATGTTTATGCCACCTACAGCACAACCTATTGGGAACAAAAGGACGATTGTTCTGTAGATGGATGGGGATGACTAAACATCGAGTTATATCCTAAAAGTGTGCTGGGGGAACAAATATATTACAAAATCATTTCGTAATTTCAGTTCCATCTTAAGCCTAAGTTGACTGGATTCAGTGAAACTTAGAACTTCCAGTAAAAAATGAATTTTGGCAACATTTCTTGACAAGAGTACAGTTCTATTACAAACCTAGTGGGATAATGGTACCACGTGAGAATTTTTGAGTCGATCAATGACTAGAATGAAAAGAAACAATCAATCCCCTGAATACAATTCTAGGCGTTTTCGAAAGATATTCATCCATTCAAATTACTCGAGCACAGTCACCTGCATTGCATATCAAAACAGTCTCTGCTTTCATCTGACTTGCCAACTCTGGTTGGAACTTAGGATACTCATTCTTGATATACGACTCAGCTATTACAGCTTTATCTGCATCAACAAACGCAATGCAGCACCCTCGGAATCCTGCACCACTGAACCTTGCTCCATATACACCGGGAGCCTTCAGAAGGATATTATACATTTGTATCAGCGGTTCACAACCTAGAAATTTACAAGATATTAGATGGGAAGCAATGTTAACAATAAATTCCTTTTCTAGAACAAACCATACCGCACTCATAGTTCTTGATAGAACTTTGCCCGGATGCAGTGATGAGCTTTCCAAACTCCTCCATGTTACCAGAAGCCCATGCCTCAACTCCTTACATTACGCCAAGTAGTATATCGAGTTAAATATAGAATTATATCCATGAGAAAAGCACAGATCATGGAGATGTTAAGAGATTCTTGCTAGGTACCATACCTTTCCTAACTCGTTTGTTCTCTGAGAAATAATGCTCTGCCCTTTTCGCAAGTATCTGTGTTAATTTGCACTGCAGATAATTCGCAGACATGCACCTTAAAAGTGTAATTTTGGGATAAAATAAAAGTTTAGTTCAGAAAAAGTTCATGTTCCACTAGAAGTGGTGACAACGTTTGACAAATAGTGACAACGTTTGACAAATACCTAAGAAACGTACCTTATGCTTCTCATAATCTTCTATTTTGACTGCTCAAATGTTGGGGAATGATTAGAAGTCATTGTAAAGAACATTTATTTATATCTGATGCTAATTAATGCTAGTTCAAGTTCTTACCGTTGGATAGGAGAGGCTCTACGCCATCGTTCCCAGTAGCCCTGTCATTAAGGTCAATAGAATTACGAGATGTAACCGAGTTTGCTCATCATACATAATCTAATGAAAACTAAACAGTCCATTGGTAGTCTAAAAGCAAAAAGAAATATGTTTTCTCAAAATTTACACGAGGGACTTAGAGAGAGCATGACAAGAAAAAGGCAAAGAGAAAGTAATCTCAAAAGACCATAAATATGGATGTAGGTTGCAAGCTAAAAATTCTTCCCATCTTTAAGCAATAGCACCATAAGCACCGAAACTTTTTGTTACACTAAAGGATGAGCTTGCATTTTCTCCAAAGATGTTAAGAAGTATCATTACTTAATTGGGTAGGAGTAGGAGGAAACGGTAAGGCATTAAATTTCAAAACCAGTTCTCAAAATTAGTTGTCAACTAGGCATGCACATAAGTAAGGGAATAGATGCATGATTTGTTTTGATAATAAATGGTCTTACTTGAGAAGAACTCTTGCAGCATCTTGACATTCGTTTACTCGATTATTGTAGCCAGGATTAGTTGTCAAAGCCTGCTTTAAGCCTGAAAATGCCAGTAATATCTTGTATTTGTTCTTCATTTCTTTTTTAGGATCTTCCTTCAATTCTGGAGGACGTACAAGTTTGTGTTCTTTAGTCTGCACATGATTTCACAACATCAGAAATAAAGTATGAGAGAAACCATACTTTGAAAGAGAAAGTGAGCCGTACTGATCGGACTGGATGCTATAATGAACAAGATTTTAGTTTATTTTCCTTCTTTAATAACATGCAGCGTATCCAATCCTCTACCAAACATGCCATAAGAGAAGATATGAAGATGTATTGTACTCGTACAACTTGTTAATGCATTTAATGGCCATAAACCATACTCATGCTCATTGTTTCATTTTCTACACATTGTGCATCTATATAATCGCAAACAATTTAAAGCAGTTCGCCACTACTAGATCTTATCTCCTATCCACCATACATCCACTTTCAAATTAGTCTGTGAGTAGCTGGTTGACTACTTTCAGATAGGTAGTTTCTAAAGTCAAATGGTAGTATTTGATCAGAATTCTAAAAATTATTGTTATAATAAATTTTATCCACAACTAAACAAAGCTATGAGATATAGCTTCTTTATGAAGTTTGCTTGACTATAAAATTTAAACCAAATCAATTTTAACGAGATTACAGCCACCAAGGAGGTTTTAACAAAAGAGTAAACAGGCCATAAGCCCACTAGTTTATAAGTGCATGTTTGACACTCTTTAATTTATTTTATAGTTTGCTATAGGACCATTTTCAACCACAAATTCACACAATAAAATATTCTACACGTATATCAAAAACTTTTTTCTTACTTTTTAACCACGTATTCTCCTAAAAATTAGTATTCAAAACTCTTTTACCAAAATGGTTGTCAAACAGGCTCTAAGAATCGGTAGAATATGTGGGGAGAGACATGTCTAGCTCTGCACTGGCCCCTACAGCCTGTTTATAGGAACTTATACATTTCAAATCATTATACATTCTAGTTAAATCAGTAAGAAACATAGTAGAGACATGCATTCCATGAGTTCACTGACACGCCTAACGTTATACGAGTGGACACTGACATAACTACATAGGACAAACACGTTTTTATAGAGATTAATGCACCTTGTGTTCTTGAATAACAAGCCATAGAGAGGAAGGAAACAAATGAGTTGCAAGAAAATAAATATTGGAATCACAAAATTCCTTTAAGTATACAGCAGTTGGTGAGCATTACCTTGCAGTCCATATACGTTAAGCATCCATAGGCAGAAAGCAATATAGCTGACTGATCCAATATGCCATTTTTCAAACCTAAATATTCATTTTCGATAAGCCTATGCACATGGATAAGAATAATTAAAAATGTGAGTTTAAATGTCACAGAACTAAAGAAACAAATAAATCCAAAGAAGAAACATAAAAAAGTGGTATTCTGGCTGTAGTTTTAAGGCTCTTGATTTCATCTACCACATTCACGTCTCAATCTAACAAGCTATCATCAGTTATCAATGCAGGTAATGGGTTCAAAGTCTTACCTCTAATTTATATATATATTCCCCTTACACTTGAGGGGTTGTTTTGAAGATAAAATATTAATATATAAATTCCTCCTTTTTCATATGCTACTTTAAGCATTTAATTGAGGTGATTCAATAGCTTGAGTTGTGTTGACAATTCTTATCGCCAGCAGGAATTTGCTTTCATGTGTTGAAGTTTATAGGCAGGAGTTGTAGTTAGGTCATAAATAGCAGTTCTCATTGCTGCTATACTATAAAGACCGAGAATGAGAAATGTGAGTGAGAGAGAGAAATGGAAAGAGGATAGATAAGTAAATGATGATATCATATGAACATACCTATCATACTCTATATTCTCCGGCGGTGTTACTGTGAGGTTATTAGCACTCTCAAATGCCAACAGGTATGCTATGCCTACCTGTTAAAAGTCGATAAAGATAACAATTGCAGAGTATGTAATAAAATGAAGAAATAAATAAATTCAATTCTACAAATACATCTGTAAATAAAACCTCTCTCATAATTTAAAAGATATAGATCTCATTTTCATCAATGTAATGCATCAATTGCCTGAATTCATTATGACGAAAAAATAATAATTTCATAGTAAAAATGTAACAACTTCAGTTCAAATCAGTACACAAACATCAGTAACACTCACCTCACTTGAGCTTAAGTCTTCAAACACAATGATTGGTCTGAATCCAATGTGAGGGCTCAAGGAGAAATACCTACTTTTGTATGTGCGTGTGTTTAAATGTATGCGTGCCTGAGAAAAAGCTAGACACTAGAGAAAGTTCTAGATATATCTAGCAAGGTGCAGCATTGATAAGTTTGAGAGCCTTCACTTGTAAAACATTAACAGGAACTATTTTCTCATCCCATAATAGACATAGAGAACAGAAACATATTTTGTGTCAGATGCATGAGCTATCTTAAACCCATAATTTTTTCAGTTTAGATATTCAAGTAAAATGATAAGATTTTTCTTCCTGGTATACTGAAAAAGACACAGATGGTTTTATCCCCACAGATGATGACCCGGAGGTGGGATTAGACACCTTAACAAAATTAAAGCCCAAGTCATGACTTGGAGTCTTAACAAAGGCACGACGTGATAAGAAGGAAACCCAGCTTTATACAGACTCATAGTAAGACCTGTGTTAGAAGCCGTCTGATCACTGTATCAATCTGCTTATAAATCAAATTAATGATTGTTCAAGTAGAGTAGAGATTGTCCTAAAACGAGTCCAGACTGTGAATGAGCCTTCTATACCGATAAGGAGATTAGTCCGATTCTTATCCCATAATTTAAATCTTCAGGCAAATAATAAAAGACAAGCAAAGAAAAAAAATAACTTACAGCTGCTGAAGAACTCAAGCCTGAACTGTCTAGACCATCAGTGCCACAGATAAAGCCAGTAATACCCTGAAATATTATGACAGAGTTGATCTAAAATAATATATAAATTTGCAGGCTCAACAGAAAGTTAATAAATTTTGACATGAACATATATCTCAGTAAAACGCAAACCACAAAAGAATGTTGAACAATAGCAGGAGGAATTTATTTCTACAACAAAAGAATATTAATTCACTTCATTAAATTTTTATAATTACTCTGAGGGATAACGTTTTACAGCTCTCTAAGCTAGTAATTTTAATAAGAGAAATTTGGACTCACAAGTGTCCTATTTAACTTAGAGGTATCAGTTCTACACTTTCTCAGTTAGTAAGTAGCGATTCTATGAGGTGGATCTCATAAGTAATCCCGTCACTGATCAGAGTAAAATTTTGTCAACCTAGTCTGATCTTTCAGGAATCCCATGTGAAAGTTACAACATTTTATTGTAAAGGAAGACCTTCAACTTCACATATGCATGGTAGGTAGCTTCCTTGAATATTAATTTGACTGTGACAAGTTAACAGGCAACAAATTAGAAATCGGAGGCATTTGAGAAGTCTTTTCATATTGTTTGAGGTTGACCCACCCCCTTTCTCTTATGGAATTGTTTTATACTGTCCATGGATGAAACATTTTCATATCTCGTTTCCATCCACTGCATGTGTTCAGATAGATAGTACATGAACCTTAGGTAGCCAGGCCACTCATTGTCAATTGGTCTTTATTTGCAAATAGGAACTTTACAGTGTATGAACGAAAGCTATACAAGTTGTAGTACAGAAGAAGATATAGCCCATAAATTTTTAATTTGATATGTATTAGACTACAGAATAGGTTGTGTACTGCTGGTGCTAAAACTTTCTATTTTTTTTATCAATCAAGTTGCTGGAATTGTTATTTTACTAGATTTCTTATGCTCAGAATTTATGGATTGTCTGGTATCTTTCAAACTTGTGGAAAATCGGGAGATCTGGTGCATAGTCACATTTACTTGAATTTTATGGAATTTAAGGTATTCTAGAGCGGTCCTTAGAGAAAAGAATTCACCAATAGTTCTGTTCTGTAAATTTTATTATATTCTAGCATGTATACAAAATCCCATCTCAAAAACTTATTCTTTCAGAACACACACACCCACATCAATTGCATTTAGAAGTATTGGTCTGTTTTTTACTTGAAGCAGCCTTATCTAGAAGAACGTTATGTTTTCATAAGTTAAAAGGTTATCAAAAATTACTCCACAAGGCAATACCAGCCTATATGCATAGTTCAAAAAGTTCCTTATAGAGTTTTTCTCCTCTTTCTGTTCTTCCTGCTCAAAGCTTCTCCGGTCAATTTTAGAAATTTTACTTTACAATGCCTGAACTCCATAGCATCAAATTCACCACAAGAATGTCATATACCCCAAAGACAAAACAAATAGCTATCCACAGCTTCCTGGATGCGATAATAGTACGAATGTTCTTGCACAATTAGTTCTAGAATCAACATTTTTCTTGTTTAATAAAGTGGTTATAAGATTTCAAGTTATGTAATCTACTCCATCAAAGAGGCACAAAAGATGGTTTTAACCTGTTTCATATTGTTCTTTCTCTTCTGTAAGGCATAAAGTGCTCCTCTTGCATAATTTCCCCAGCTACATTCTTCGTTTGCATTAGGCAAACTCTTCTTGTCCCTGGGTAACTGGACTTCATCTACGCTGTGACACCAATTATACAATTCATTTCATTTTGATGAGAACCATGCAACTGCTATAGAAGTTAGAAGTATATAAACCTGTCATTCACCTTCTCGCTGCATAGACTAATGATAGGAATACATTTCAATTTCTTGAAAATTGCTAAAAAATTATTATTTTAGCACAAACTTGGGTTACTTCAACAGAAAACCTACGCAGGTTATTCTTTCATTTTTAAATGGCAGTATTTTCATGCCTAGCTTGCCACACTCGAGGTTCATCAATGAAAAAATTGTTCAGAGAAATGCTTAAAGACCATCATTAGGTTTGAATTATTCCCTCGATCCAACAAAAGATATATTGTTTAACTTTTGAAAGTTAAACAGAGGTCTTTGGTGGGACAGACATGATTTAAAATTTGATAAGTTATTACCCTGTTAGTTTTGGCCATCGAGAGTCAGGCTGTAAATATTAGCAAAAGGAGAGATGGAGCGGAAATATGTTGCAAATGAGAAGGGAAACCATGGAGCCAACGAAGTTATGTAATGCAAGCTATAATGGGAAACAAACAACGAGTATCAATACCTCATGCTCTATACGAACATCATTTACGGATAATAATAGCAGTAAAATATGATGCTCTATCAATAGATATCCCAGTCATTGTTGGTCAGAATTTGAAATCTTGAAGAGATTTTAGTCTTCAAAATAAGATCATTTTCATATATATATATATATATATTTGTTTATACTGATCAACAATGAAAATATTAGTTAATTAAATCACTAAAACAACAATACAAGATATTACATTTCAAACTTTAGTCAGCAGTCATATCTTGTGTATATATAGACTTGAATGCTTAAAATGCGTAAAATCAATTATTGTTTAACAAACCTAATGATCCTGAGAATAACAATAAGCTCATGAATTGGAGAATTTAAAGGAAATGTTAAGTAAGAAATAATGTCAATTAGTCACCTGAACCTAACTTCTCCTTTGAACTGTCCTGAGCGTATTAGAACCTTGAAAAATAAATATTAGCGATCAGTTGAACAAGGCAGCACGAAAGAAATAGGAAAGGTATATTCAAATATGTGTTGCATGATAAATATTAATAATATAAATATGCACTAAAAATTTCCATAGAGAAACCAAAGGCAGGTTCTTGAACAACTATCAACACTTCTTTATATGTGTTTTTCTATCTAAATTACATTGAAAGTTCATGCAAAGTTCATTGAAGTTCACCATAAGAATTTAGGCTGGCTAGTTAGATGTCATACTACCACTGGCAATCCAACCTTACAAGTCTTAAATAAAATCCATGCCTAGCCAAATTACTTGTTGATGGATGCAGGACTGGCCCAATAATCATCCAGTTGCTTCGAGCATATGTTGAATGGAATATAATGACACTATTGAATGTAGTGCTGAACTTTATATTCATTATACAGAGAATTGCAGACTGCAGATTTTTGCTAGCTTCCATTTGATTTTCCATGCTAAGAAGGATGCCAAATAGCTAAAAAGGATGTAAAATATTGCGTAACATGTCTAGTTTTGCATCCAATCATGAGTTTCACATAGCGTTGTTCTTGCGTTCATAGGCTTGCTGAATAGAAAGGTACCTGAGAATCATGAGAAGGAACAAAACCAAGTAGAATACCCTTGTTAATTGTCATAGCCGAAACAGTTCCACCCTGTAACATGAGACAGATGGTATTCTTTTCCTTAGTTCTTATGATGACCAGAAATTGTAAAACTGTGATATAGAAGTGGGTAAATAAAGAATCTAACTTTCAAAATGGAATATGTTCATGTAACTAGGGAGATAATACAATTGAGTATAAAACTGATTAGTGCAGGAACAAGGTACCATTTGGTGATCTTTAACAATATTGAAGACAATATTTAAATAATATATACATGACCTCTCTAACAACTTAAACTTTTAGATCAAATGATTCAACAAACATAATGCTCAAGAAAAAGTTCTGTAACTCAGATGCACAAGCATAAAATTTTACGGGCCAAAGTTTAGCAAGTAGGCATCCCATATATAAATATCTGAAGAAGTAGTACAACAGAAATACCTAGTGGAGAAATTCAAAATAATCAACAATTCAATTTTTCATGAGCACGTCTAAATATGGTTATTAAATCAATTATTAATCACATAACTTCTAGGTTCGTTACTACAGAATAAAATATGATATACTAAGAAGATAGTGAAATTCACCTGATGATCAATATGAGCTCCCAACGGACAAATCCTATATGGGGATACAACAACCCTGACCTCCTTAGCTTCTCTGCCAGACATTGCAGCAACCTTCTTTCTAATTACATTCAACTGCATTAACAACAAACAAAAGCATTGGCATAAGCATGTCAGCAAGATAAAAAAATAAAACTTCAGGTCACAAAACGAGAAAATTACTGTTAACCATCAACAAGTATAGATATCAAAGATAAAAACATATATGTACAATGATGTCCTACTACAAGATAAAAATCTTGTTTTGCCTTTTCACTGTCAGTTTTTCATAATATATTGATATTTTATTATCAAACATTTTGTAAATCCTACAACATAATCTTTAAATATGTACAATAATGTCAAAAAGGAGAATTATATATTACCATTAAACAGAGAAATATGGCTTTAAGAAATCAGATAAATAAGACATTAAGCTGAAATCCCGAATTAAAACCAATTTCCATGGTTTTTCCATAAGCACGTGTTCATTTCTTATCAAACATTTTGTGGACATTAGTACAATATATTTAGATTGAAAGTAATTCAAGCTGACAATAAAAAGGCAAAACAAGATTCATTCTACATGATAAACAATACTTCCTTGAATTGAACTGAATGGAAACTTTATGAAAACCAATACAATGAAACTACTGGATATTCAATAAAGTCAAAATCAGATCACTATAGAGTTGCTTGAAATATCATATAAATAAAATATTAAGTTGAAATCCAAAATTGAAACCGATCCACAATTTTTGCATAAGAACATTTTCATTCCTTTCAAACATTGTGGATCTAACACATAATCTTTATACTGTACGTAAACAGTTAGTTCACATTGACACTGAAAAGGCAAAACAAGATTTCCCTATCCCTTTCCAATTGATAAATAATACTCCCTACAAGAACTTAATGGAATTTCGATGAAAACCAATATCAGAAAACTACTGTAACTTCAAGAGAAAATAAATCTGATCATTATAGAGTTGCATTACTCGAAATTGATATGTATATTGTAAATTATAACAACAACCTTTCAAAGAATCAACCACAATGAGATCAAAACACCATAGTATCAATTCCGGTGAATCAAGAATTACCTCTGATTCAGAAGGCCAACGCATTGAGCCCATCTTCGGAAAATGGCAGCTGAATTTCGATTCAGATGAATTTCTTGAACTGGTTTTTCTGTGTAGATTAAATGAACCGGGAAATTTTTGTCGGTTGAAGGGTCGTTTGGTGTTTAGTTTTTACTTCAATTTCATTGTGCGCCTAACGTAATGACGAGCATTAGAAGGTATAATACAATGATTAATTGACGTGTTATAGATTCTATCAATGATGACGATATCCAGCAAACAATCCGCTGAACTTAGACCACGTTTGGTTGTTTTTTATAGGGTAAATTCCAAACTCCACCATGTTCTGGACCTTTAAAATTGCGCGTGCAAGTTTGAAAAAAGAGTGTTTCACATCTAATGTAGGCTTTAAACTTTACTAGTAATGCAGATTCATAGAGCTGATTTCTATTTAATTCAGTGTGTACAATTTTTTGATAGGTGAATTTTTTTTTTGAAGATGAAACGAGCATAAAAGAAGTGAATTGGGACCCAAATGGAGTTTCAAGGATGAATTGAAGAACTATCCAAAAATATGAACTTGATTGGAAGCTTCGAAAATGCTAATTGGATGAATTCACAAGTTGTGGGGACTAAATGTGATATCTAGAGAAATTTGGGGACCATCTTGAACATTTTCCAAACTTTGGAGGGTCAAATTTGAAGAAAAATAAAAGTTGAAGAACCAAACTGGATGATCAATTTGGAATCAATTGGACATGATAGAATCGAACTTGGTTGATTTAAAGATGGAGAGACTGTAGGCGTACAAAAACCTAGAGTTAGGGACAAAATTGAACATGAATCAAGAACTAAGATGGGACATAAAGTTGTAAACAGGGGCTGTGATTGCATCTATGCTTTAAGCAACCGCAGCGAGAGCATTTACAGGTCGATCAAAGGCCTATTTGCCACAATGGACCCTAGTGAGCAGTGAAGCTCATGGCGATCACGGGTGGCAACCAGTAGGTATATGAATTTGGAAATTTGTTTCCTAATCCAGGGACAATTTGGGTATTTCAGTTACACTACTTTCAATATATATTAAGAATTTGGGAATGTTGCTTGTACACCGGGGTTAAACCTCTCACAAGAGGGGACACAGTAGAAATCATATAGGGGAATTCCACACCCTTGTACATCAAATTATTGGGAGTAAAATTGCGAGAGATTCATCGAGGCTCGGATCATTTTGAATAGGAAGAAAGGGTCGTCTTGAAGAGATTCAATATTAAGCGTTCTTCCAAATTCTCCGAGTTCTGCATTCATAATGTCTTGTATTTTTGTAATAAAAACATGACACGCTAAACATTTTGTGATTAGGATTAACAATGAAATCTTGTTTAATTATTTTTTTTCAAGTTGATTGTTTTGTAATTTTCAATTCAATGTTGACATTTGATCACCATTAGAACGTATTTATGGTTTTTATTGATTCCAAGATGCTCGGTATAAATCAGCACATGGTATAAAACAAAATATGGTCCTATAATACATAAAGATGTCAATATGCTATATAAAAAAAAACATTATGTGATGATATTTGTGTATTAATGCATGCTTATATTTTTGCAATTTAATTAAAGATAAATAGCTTCACATATAAGTATAGAGTAGATTGACCTCGAGATAGCTATTGATTATAATTGAATAATTGAATTTCATCCTACACAAGAATTGATTATAAATGGGTAATTGAGGATTACAGTAGGGTCCCAATGGATGTGGTTGTGGTTGGTTGGATGGATGGATCGGAGCCTCAACCTCAAAGCAATGCCAACCACCATCATCGCCGCGAAGTGTGAAATGATTGGTCAACCTGAACTTCATAGCAACGTCAGCCACCAATGTGGTACCGCCTCACAGCAATATGCAGAGGTCCTTCCATCACACAAGTTTGAAATATATTGTACTAGTGCTGCTACAATAAAATGTTTAGATAAAACCTGCAAGAATTTGAAAAGCTTGAGACTGCCGCTGCAATTATCCCTTACTTTTTGTTTTAGATTTTATCTTTAATTCTTTTTCAGGTGATCTAATTATTTTTCTTTGTTTCAATTTGTTGTTAGCGAACGAAGCAAGTGAACGCAACAACACGAGATGGGAGATGGATAAAACTGATGAGGATAACTTACTTGTAGGATTATTTTCTTTGCCGGAAATCGAAGAAGATGACTAATTGCCGGTGGGATTTTTTATTTTTGCCTCCACTAGTCGTTATCGAGGATGACTTTCTCTTAGAAGAACTATAGAAACTACTGTTAAACAAAATCAATCTGATTACTCTTGGTACAACCACCAAGCATATCAAGAGAGAAATGACCGAGTGCCCCAAGGCACAGCTCAACTGGCGGAACAATCAGCATATAACTAGCTTCCAATGACAGGGTAGGGGTTCGAATCTTGGTGGGAACCTGCGGCCAGATTTATTTGGTATGGAGCAATCACTTTGGAGAATATCCCTTGTGTGCAGAAGTGTACAATTGGTGAGGGGAACCTTGAAATCAGTTAAAGCATATCTCGCGATTTACCTCCTCCAAGATTCTAGGGGCAAGGGTCTTGAAAGTCCAAGATTTAGTCTTGCATAAAAATTGGGACACCTGGGTATCAAAAAAAAGAAAGAGAAATGACCGAGTGCGGAGTGTCAGAAAGGAAATTTAAAAAGTCAAAATTAAAATGCAGTGTGTCAAAGCAACTCTAGAGAGCCCGGAGAATCAGATTGGGCATATAGCAAAAATGCTCAAGAGAGTCCAAAATGAATCTTTCCAAGCTACAATGAAGCCAATCCAAGCATTACAAAAAGAAGTAAGGTACACTGACACATTAATTTGAATAATAGACGGGTCATCTAACTCGAGGGAGTACCAACCGAAGAGGATGGATGTGGAGAATAAGGAGTTATGTCTTGAAAGAGCAAAATGAACAAGTGACATTCAAGGAAGTTGAAACTATCAAGCAATCCTTCGACTCTATTGATTCTTTAAAATTGATTTTATGATCAACGTCGATGAAGATGTTGAGGTTTTCATAGTTGATTTCAATCCATGATAAAGTCAAGTCATATTTTTTTATAAGAATGGAAAAGTCAAGTTTTGGAGGATAATTGAAAGATGGTTCAAAGTTAACTAATGCAAAGAAAGCGAGGCCTCCAAATTTTTATTCGAAGTATCGTGAAATGACTGTTGCGAAAAATCAAGCAAATAACTTTAAACAAATGTTTGTTGGAAGGTAAACCAATTTTCTATCACTTTTCTCTTTTATTTTTCACTTTGTAGATTAACTTCTTTTTCCGAGTTTTTAGAATTCTTAGAACAATTTAGAGTCAAGGTTATCAAAATAATTTAGTATAAGCGCCCACATGATTTTATACTATTCTTTGTGCAAATGATCCTTTGGTAGATGAATTTATGTCTGAAATTGAGTTGATTTATAATATTTGACCAATTGGTGTTACTTAATGTTTATTGGGATGCAAATTGTTATACATGTGAGATCATGACATTGAGTACATTTGCCACCTTGAATTGTCACTCAGGCTTATGAATTTTGTGTACGAGATTGAATTGTTTGAGTTGGTAAAACTAGATTACCATTTAGCATACAAGCCTATACTAAAGTTCAATCACTTATCCTATATGCGAGAATAGTTTGAGGGTGGTCAAATTAATAGACGTAGTTGGATATATGTTGATTTTGTGTGTATAAAATTTGTGGAATGATTTTGGCTAAGATAATGGAAGATATTATTGACCATATACTAGGGATTTGATCCCAACTACTCGTCTCAATCATAGGCATTGCACTAATCATAGGCACAAAAGGGAAAGAACTATCATGTCTACATGAACAAAAGCTACCCTTTAGAATCCAATGAGAACACTAAATAAATATCCCAAAATATCAAAAGACGCAAGTTCAAAATAGGGATAAAGCATTTGTATGAAACAGAAGGCTGGGATAGTATGGAGAATTTTCATGAGTCTAGTTAGTTGCTTTGTTGATTTGATCAAACCGAACTCTAGAGGGTAAGGGAAGAGTGAATTCAGGACAGCTTTTAGAAATAATTATACCACCAAATAGAGAATAAATATCAAGTATTGGTGATATATCTTACTAGAAGGGAAATGATAAAATTTGACCATTGAGAGTTAGGATTGAACTAACTTAAAGAATTTACCATCTTATGCAATCTTGACTAGATTGAGGTGATGATAACTTTTATCTAAATTTTGGTATTTGGGAGTATGTTGTGAATTAACTTTGCAGTTTTAAACCTGAGACGAATTCTACTAAATATCATAAGTGGGTCCTTATTAGGATTGAACAAAACTCCGAACCGAATCAGACCGAACTGAACTTGAATCGAACCGAATCGAGCGATTTTTCATAAGTTAAATACCCGAATTGAAAATCAATGGGTTTGAATCGGTTTTCGATTCTAGACCAAGAACCGAAGAACCGAATAAAAACAAAATCTAAATAATTTTTTTAAATTTTTTTAATTTTTTTAAACAAATTAGCAAATTAATCCAGTCAAATTAGTTTTTATTTAACTTTGATATGGATCACCGAATTTTAACATTTGTATCTACTTTTTTGTATTTGTATTAATTGAATTAATCTTTTGGATAGCTTATTATTTATATGTTTTTAAATTGGGCTACATTAATTTTTAAAAGTTACGAATGAAAATGTTATTAGTTCTATTTATGTAGTGTTGTTGTAAATGTTAAAAAAATTAATTATGCTACAGAATCGAACCGAACCGAAAGAAACCGAACTCGAACGACTCCATAATTATATTTGGACCCGACGGTTCCATTTATTAAATACCCGAAAATTTTGGGTTGGTTCGATTCTCTTCAAAACCGAACCGAACCGACCCATATCCAACCCTAGTCCTTATTGTTTGCATACTACTGTGTTAGAATGATTGAGTAGATAGTTTTGTTCAAGGATTGGTAAAAGCATAAGTTTGTGGTGTTTGATAATGTGTTTCACATGCATATATAGACTTTCAAACTTGCATAATATGGATCTAATTGAGAAATTTTTTGCTTAAGTTAGTGTATATATTTCTTTGATAGGTGAAACCCTGACTTGGATTCGAAACGAGCTTAAAGGAGGTGAACTAGGCATAACTGGAGCTTTTAGGATAAAATTGAAGAGCTTCGACAAGTATGGACTTGATTAGAGTTTTGAAAGTGCTAATTGGATGAATTCTCAAGTTTTGGGGACCAGCTTAAACATTCTCCAATCTTTGGAGTGTCAAATTTGTGTGTTGTTGTAAAGGTTAAAAAAATAAATTATGCTACGAAACCGAACAGAACTGAAAGGAACCAAACTCGAACAGCTCCATAATTATATTTGGACCTGATGGTTCCATTTATTAAATACTCGAAAGATTTGGGTTGGTTGGGTTCTCTTCAGAACTGAACCGAACGGACCAATATCCAACCCTAGTCCTTATTGTTTGCATGCTATTGTGTTAGAATGATTGAGTAGATAGTTTTGTTCAAGGATTAGTAAAAGCATAAGCTTGTGGTGTTTGATTATAATGTGTTTCACATGCATATATAGACTTTCAAACTTGCATAATATGAATCGAATTGAGAAATTTTTTGCTTAATTTAGTGTATATATTTCTTTGATAGGTGAAACCCTGACTTGGATTCGAAACGAGCTTAAAGGAGGTGAACTAGGCTTAACTGGAGCTTTTAGGATAAAATTGAAGAGCTTCGACAAGTATGGACTTGATTAGAGTTTTGAAAGTGCTAATTGGATGAATTCTCAAGTTTTGGGGACCAGCTTAAACATTCTCCAATCTTTGGAGTGTCAAATTTGGAGAAATAAAACCTGAAGGACAAAAATGGATAAGTTTGGAAGATGAATGGTAAATAAGGAATCAATTGAGAGTGATATGACCGAATTTGATTGATTTAAAGATGAAGGGACCAAAGGTGTACAAAAACTTGGAATGGAGTACCAAACTCCACACAAATCAAGGACTAAAGCTCCGTAGAAAGCTAAAATCGGGGCTGTAGTCGCAGCTTTGCTTTAAGTGATCACTGCTTAAGCAATAAGGGACAATCAAAGGCCACTGCGATCGCAATCGGCACCCAAACTGTAAAATAAAGATCAATTCTAGATCAAGAAGAGACCAAATTTCATACCACAGCCATTCGAAAAGAAAAAATTAAATTTGATTTGCATTTATTCCATATTTGGTATAGATTAAAATTAAATTTTAATAAAAATTGATTAAACGTATGATTAACAAATTATTAATCTTATAAAATGTATAATTAAAATTAATAGTTAACTTTGATTAAAATCTGATTTTACCAAACGGGGTGTTAATGCAGTACTACACTCTCTATCTACAGTGTCTAGAACTACCACTGAATCTCTCCTCTCTTTTAAGAAACCTACTGAATCTATAACTACCACTGAATCTCTTCCCTTTCTCTCTAAGAAACCCTACTGTATCTATAACTACTACTGAATCTTTCTCCTCTCTAAGAAACCCTGCAAATAGATCAAAAATAAATAATAATAATAAAATAAAATAAAATAAATCCACAACAATGGCCTCAGCAATCAAAAAAGTCAACAGAGATCAAATTGTACGCCTCAAACAAGTCATTTAGCGTTGGAAAACCAAGATTCTTGACCGTATGCCACCGCCAGGGTCTTTAGCAGTTTACGTCGGCCCGGAGCTTTGCCGGTTTATCATCCCAACACGATTTATCAACCTCCCGGTTTTCGTCGGTCTCCTCCACAAGGCGAAGGAGGAGTTTGATTATCAAACCTCAGGCGGCCTGGTATTGCCGTGCGAAGCCAGGTTCTTCAGAAAAATACTGAATTTTCTCGAAAATGACGAGGAAAAATTTGGTGTGTTGGACCTGGATGAGTTCGTGAAGATGATTTCTGAAGTGGGTTTTGAGCCGTTTGATCAATCATCTTGTAAGGGATCTTCATCAGCTTCTCGCCGTCATGGATTTAGTACTGCTCCATTGTTGCAGAAGACTAGGGTTTGATACTTTATCACAATGCAATATGCCATTTTTTATAGGCATTTGCATCTTTTTCAAAATCTAGGTTGAGTTTTATTTTAATTTAGTTATAAATGTCATTTATGCAGATAATTCTATGAAATTCTTACTTTTAATGACAAATATTTATCTTAGTACATACTTCTTTATCAACTAAACAATCAAATAATACTTTTTACGACAAGTTTTTTTACCGTTATATGTATAATAAAAATATAAGTTATCTAGTACTTGGATTTTGTCACTTTATTCGAACGAAATGTCCATTAAATCATGCATGTAGACACCTAAACAACTCCACTTTTTTAATAGATTGTATAGACTTGGTCGCTTTATTAATAGTAAGAACAATAAATTGGTAATAAATGAATTTTTATATAAAATTGTGAAGTGCACATATACTGCTAAGAACTCTCTGGATGAACGTGAAGTTCTTGCTTTTTAATTCGGGTCATTATCTTCATATTACCAAATTTTAATTTGTTTGTAAATTTGATCATCGGGGGGTGAAGTTGGCACCGGTTTGAATATTATGCACTAATTTTGTGCGATCGAGCATATTCTATTTTGACGGTAATGTGAGTATTGGGACTGGCTCTGTACAAAAGTTAAAGAGTCTCGGAAACTAAAGACTGTGTGTTTGGTAATGAAATGGAGGATACAGAAATCCGCATATTTTCATAGCAAAGCGTGAGAGGTTTTGAGTTTTGAGTGTGAGTTCAAACGGTTATTTATTTATAATTAATCGTGACCGGTTTGACACTTCGACTGTGTCACCTTAACCAAGATGCTTGGACCTCGTTCGGGATATACTTTACATTTTTTTAGTACATCAATGTCAACAATACTTTATTGTATTTGTTGACTTTTATACAATCTTTATCCTTTGACGCGACAACAAAAAGAAGAATGAGAAAATCTCAGTGAACATGGCTGATCTCACTTGCATTCAATACAAGTCATGAACCCCTTGCTATGCCCATGCTTCTCAATGGATATAATGTATTGCATATGTACATGCATCTTCTAGGTATTTGATTGCCCTTTTCAACTTTTAGCATCTTGAACACCTACAAATACAATTCAAAGCCAACTCATATCATTAAAATTTAAAGAAGTTCAAATTCAAGAAAAATTTGAAAAAAAATAATAATAATTGATTGGTATTTAGCATGATGTACTCGATAAAATAAAGAAGAAGTTATATTTTCTATCCAATTTTTTTAGTACGATACCAAACATATCTTACCATATATTGAGTCCACCAAACAAATTGTTTAAGATGCAGTTTTTGTTCGACAAGTTCCTCTTAATTGATCAATATAAAGCGAATATTTATTGTTGGACGATATATTAATCAGTGTGTGTAAGGGGAATTTAAGAAAATCATATAATACTATATGCGTTCGATAAACTAGTACATGAATCGGGAATCCTATACTTGTAGAATTTAATTTGTCTTTGGATCTATCATACGGATGCAGAGTTCTAAGCATGGGCTACACTGCAAGATTTCAATTTTTGAGACCCACACATAATACAAGTTATTAATTAGAAGTTAAAGTGTACACAACTTTTTGGGTTTCACACAAGTTATTTTTCCGAAGTAGTTCCGGCGACTTTGAAAAGATTTCCTAATTTCTTTAATTTTAATAAAATTCGAAAATCACGAGGAAGCTTTTAGTTAAATTATTTTAATATACATGTACACAGCTGCATACCAGACCGGATGAACCACACGGACTTTGCCATTAATGGCAAGGATCGACCGACCACGGCAATTTTCATTCTTTAATAAGCTGGCAATCTGGCATATATACATCAATCTATATATATGTGTGGGTGTGTGTTAATACTTCACCATGCATGCAAGCACTCAAAAGTCAAAAAAAATGTATCTCTTTCTCAAGGCATTCTATTTCAGAAAATTAGCCCATTTTTTCTCTATTTTGCTCCTTCAACATGTCAAAAAGCCCAATTTTTTTTACAAGAATCTCACTAGTACTACTTCTATATCCCAGTTTGGCTATCAAGAATTACAATTTCTTACCCAAAGATCAGATTTGGAGGACCATTTCTTGATCTTCAATGTGGAAAGTTCTTTGTTGAAATCTTCTTCTGTGTTTCCTTACTTCATGTTGGTAGCATTCGAAGCCGGAAGCCTTTTAAGGGCTTTCGTGCTCTTCGTTTGTTATCCTTTTATTCGTATTTGCAACGAAGATTTCGGGTTGAAAATTATGGTAATGGTTTGTTTTTTTGGGTTAAAGAAGGAGAGTTTCAGAGCAGGAACTGCTGTGTTGCCGAAATTTTTTCTCGAAAATGTTGGGAAGGAAAGTTTTGAGGTCTTGAATAGAGGTAAGAAGAAAGTGGCCATAAGCAATTTGCCTCAAGTAATGGTCGAGAGTTTTTTGAGAGATTATTTAGATATTGAATTTGTATTTGGAAGAGAATTAAGGGTTTTTGGTGGGTTCTTTTTGGGATTAATGGAAGAAAAAAGGGAATTTGTTTTGGAGAAGAATGCATCTAATCTTATTGGAGTCAGCAGCTTCAGGAAATCTTTTCACTCTCAAGGGTTGTCTTATTGTAAGGTAATTTTACATCTCGACTAGACGACACGAGAAATAAACCGTTTAAAAATCACCTTATTAAATCTGTGTCTACTGTTATCTAGTTTAACATACTAAACATGTATATGAATTAATATTTTTCCAAATGCAACAGGAGATTTATTTGGTGAGTGAAGGAGACAGAAGGAATTGGAATCAACTTCCAAGGAATTTATATCCTAAGCCATTGATATTCCATGATGGGAGATTGGCATTTAGGCCATCTTTTTTGGCTACACTATCCATGTTCATGTGGCTTCCCACGGGATGCATTCTCTCTATTGTTAGGAGCTTTATTGCCTTGTCATTGCCTTATAATATGGCCATTCCTATACTAGCTTTCTCCGGGATCCAACTTCGTCTAAAGAACGTTCCAAAGAGGCGCCTCGACTCAGCCTCAGAACAAGAATATAATAAAACTCAAGGTGGCCTTTTATATGTCTGTAACCATAGAACCTTATTGGATCCTCTCATGATCTCTTATGGACTCAAAACTCCATTAACAGCAGTTACATACAGCCTAAGTCGAATGTCCGAGCTCCTTGCACCAATCAAAACCGTCCGATTAGCACGCAATAGAGATCAAGATGCAATGTTAATGAAGAAAATGTTGAGTCAAGGTGACCTAGTAGTTTGCCCTGAGGGCACAACTTGTAGGGAGCCTTATTTGCTGAGATTTAGTCCTTTGTTTTCACAACTATCCGGTGATCTCGACCATCACATTTTGCCCGTCGCCATGGATTCTCATGTTAGCATGTTTTATGGAACAACCGCGGGAGGGTACAAGTGCCTCGACCCCCTCTTCTTTCTCATGAATCCACGCCCTACTTATGCACTTCAATTCCTACACAAGGTACATGGTGTGGCTGCAAATTTTGATCTCGCCGAAAAAGCAAAGTTTGATGTGGCTAATTCGATACAAAATGAGATTGCTAAGGTATTGGGCTTTACGTGCACAACACTTACTAGAAAGGATAAATACTTGATCTTGGCAGGCAATGAAGGAATCGTTCGAGATGGAAACACTAGATGAATTGTGTTTGTTTTGTCAACAATGTATATCGAACTTACATAAACTAAAGATATAATGTCCTAATTTGTTATAATTTAAGTGATTATGAATTGTGAATCCTACAAAATGTGTTTTAATAAATGAGTCATCCTACGAATTATTAGTAATGTATATATGCATGTACTTGTGAGAAGTGAAATACTATGTTGTCTACTTGTACTTACTAATTGAGTGATTATAAACTCAAATAGTATTTTCTTGTAGCATATTTTGTTTCTACCAAAAGTGGATCTTCACGTCTTTGCCATTTTCTAGTAAAAATAAAATTTATAATGCTACTTGATGAATACGACATGATTATTATTATTTCTGAACATAAATATTAGGGAACAAATTAGCTCAAATTACTACTTGAAATACAAGGGAGGGTTTGTTTGGACCAGATTTTAATCTGATTTTAATTAAGTCAAAGTCAAAAAATCAATATCAACCATATCTTTCATGGATCTCACATCTTTTTAACCACGTATTTCAAAAACTTCTATCACAATCTACTTAAAATCTGATTTTAATCTACAACAAACACCCTCTAAATGTTGCATATCACTCATTCGATATACATGTTTAATATGAAGTAATGAAATTCCAGATTTTGATGGTGTTTCAAATTTTTAAAAAAAAGGTGGTTTATAAACAACTAAATTAAATTCCGTATCATGCATACATGTAGGCAGTGAAAGAAAGAGACCATTATTAATTTGATCACAATGGTACAAACATTTGACATTCACTTGTTACGTCTTTTCTCCCTTCTGGTTTGTCTCATTTGAGAAGATGATTACCTTGTACGTGCATAGAGACCCACATCATGAGCCAAAAAAAAAAAAGAAAAAAAAGAAACGAAATTGAAACCATTTTATACAGTTTTTAATCACTATCAGTTAAATTTGAATACGAACACCAAGTTGATGAGGATTTTGGCATTCCAGGAAGAGATTTCGGTCCTATACTAGCATACTCGTAAGAAGATAAAAATGAAGAGCATACAGAGTTTATGATGAAGCGAATGGTAACACGGTATTATATGAAAAGTGCATGTAAGATTCCTAAGGGATATAATTTAATACAAGCGAAGTAATCTTGTATAACCAATGATAAAGAATACAACCAAATACAGGAAGAACAATAGTGCATAAATTAACATCCTAGGTTATGTCCTCTCTATCTTGCCTTTTTCCTTCTCCATCTATTCTTTGCCAACAAAATTTACGGGTTTCAATCATTTCTTCAATTGCAAGTAGCGACGACAAGAGGGTATACAACTCAAAATCCCTGGGTAAATAAGCCATATCTTAAACCTGCTAGTCCCCATTCACGTATTTCTTCTCAGCGTAATACTTCTTCTCACTTGCTTCCTTCTTGGCATTTCGTTTCTGAGGAAGATGAAAGGTGTCAATACCAGCATTCGTAATTAGAAAATATCAGCTTATGAGCTTGTTTGGCGAAGCATTTATTTTAATAATCTGATCAAACATACTTTTCATCGAGCTTTTTATCACCCACAACTTACTACTCCCTATACACACACATTCCGTACGACCCACAGCTTAGAAGCACTAATGGTCATGACAGTCAAAAACAAAATGCTAGAGGAAATGTAAAGCCGTCAAAAAAAAAAATTTGATGATAAACATTTCAAACAGCTAAACAGTTAAAACAAGCGAAGAAAATAGCATATTTCTAAAAACTTCAGTGTGCAAAGTTTGTTACTACTATTAACATACGTGTGCCTTAGTTCATGCTTAAGTGGCTCTATGTTAACTGTATTTGTCAACCAGCAAAATCATAGGTACAAACAGTTTGTGAGAAATCGTCAATAAAATTCAATGAATGTACAGTAGAAAAGCAAAGAATACCTTATAAATCTCGTGATTGGCAATGATCCTTTGCGCTACAGATGTAGTTGTAATATCTTTGGGGCTCTCAATCATTCGGAAAATTCCCATGTTTTTGGGGACTGCATAGGGATCAGATGTCCCCTGCTTATAATACAAATCACTTCTTCAACCCCACGATCCATTTCATTGCATATTAGCAGGAACTAAAGTTTATTTCACAAACAGAACATAGATCAACTTACCTTAAGCAAAGAGTTGCTCTCGGAAATTGTCCCATGCACTACCAGAGATATGTTGAAAGTCGTAATCTTTTCATGCCAAAAAAATAAGAAAAAACAGAAAAAAAGCATAGAAAAATCATCAGATTCATCAAAATCAAGAGTGATATAAGAGAACTTATTTCACACATTTAGCTAAGCATTTTCACTCCAAGATGCCTCTCCCACAACCCAAAAATAAATTGATTCATTACTATATTTTCTCCACATTAAAAACAAAAATGCCAGAGTGGGGTCGAAGATAAAACTCAGTGATTGAAATAAAATACTAAAGAAAATGGCGTGGTACACATGAAATAATAATGATAAAATGGATGCAATATTTATAAGCAGCAAAAATGATGGCAGAAAACTTTTTACCTGAGCAGTTGAACAAAAATTCTAAACAAGTAAATTATACAGAAAAAGAAAATGGTCTATGAGAACTAGTTGGCAGCAAGAAGAAGAATTTACTTGTCATAAAATGCAATCCAAGATTTACATGTTGACCTGAACATTACTTTAGGGGTTGTTTGACAAAGCTTTTGATAAAAGTTTTAGCAAATTTTTATGAGAGTTGATGAAATATGTGTTTGAAAAATTGATAGAAGTTGTGTGGATCCCATGAAATGTGTGGTTAAAATTAATTGTTGACTTTGACCTCAACTTTTTAAACTTAACCAAACAAGAACTTAATTATGGAATACAAATTTCCTCAAATTTACTCCGGTCATGAGAACCTAAAACTAAAAGCATGTATGTTCATGCTCTCTTCTTATTTGCTTAGAAGAAACATTTGCAGCAAACAGTTTTAAGTTGCCAATACATTGAGTTATATAAAAGAGATAATTACTACACCTGATAAATTAAAATATCAATAGAACTATTTGAGAAATTTCGAGCAAGATTGTCCTCTGCCATACAAATTTTGATTAGGAGATCATCAGTGAGGTAAATTTTCAATTTATACTTCCAATAAGGCGTGACCAAGAAAGCAAAGCCAAAGCAAGTAGACTGTTAATGAGATTTAGCCTTGTTTGGTTTAGCTGATTCGTTAGTAAATTTTTTATAAACGTTGATGAAATATGTGGTTGAAAATGAATTTGATAAAAAATGAATTTTAGAAAAATGGGGGCTAAACAGAGGAGTAACTTCCAAGAAGCTTTATTGGCGGTAATACGCAAGCTCTATATTGACCAGAAGGCAGGATATAGTCTAAATTATGTATCAGTTAAAAGACTTGAATATTCAACACAGGGAATTAGAATCCAAGGGAACACGCGAATTTTCATTAGAGGAGGCTAACAATGACTACATTAAGTAAGGCCATGATGAGCGTGGTCTTTTTATAACTAGCTTTTATGTACAAGCCCGAGACGCTTTTTACCCACAAGTGTAGAAGAAAGAGGCCAGGCTTGGTCATTCCAGCAATACATAAAAAATGTCATGTAAAAGTCAAATTAAATCATGCTAAAAAGGCCATTGTCATTAGACCAATACGCGACCATTTGTAGGACAAAATTTCCAGTTCCAGATTAGCTTATTAGACCAAATGCACCCAATTTTCTTTACTTGTCTTGATAAGTATTACCACAGAAAACTACACCAGTTATTAAAAAAATTGCTTCCGCATGGACTCGTGTAGCTTGAAAGAAGGAATAATTAAGAGCAGGTGAGAGCTTACCACATCCTTAGTAATTTCCCATGGTGCACCAATAATAACCTCATCAACATAACGGCATGCAAGCACGCTAAGACTGCGTTCATGGAGATTCATAAGTGGGAATTGAGTCCCTCGGAGTTCACTGCACAAAAGTGAATATTGTTTCTCCTTATTTCTTCTCGGTATTTCCAGTATAACCAAAATGGTGGGGTTGGAGATACTGATACTACTGTTTCACAATGGCAATTTTGCCAATGCAAGAAAAATAATACAAACACGTTAACATACCTAACAGTATGGTCAGCATAGATACCAACTAAAAGAAAATCTCCAAGTTGTCTGGCACTCTTTAGAATCTGAACATTCACAAAGGGTAGCATAAAATACATTATATTATACACAATGGTGAATAAAGTTATTTGAAACTGTAGCCACGGGAAGTAGAAGATTAATGAGACTAAGGAATGTGGACCATGAGTCCAATGATAGTGAAGTATTACGCACTAAAGTACTCTCTCTTTACATTTACTTCTGATTAATATATGAATTAGGTGCTATTGCCTCGTGCAATAGAGAAATCTTTCTTGCATTTGGAACCAGGACAATTGAGATTTATTATAATTAAGAAAATATAGATTAGTTAAAGCTATATCTTCACAATACCAAAATTTGGCGACCGCCACATTAATTCGTGAAATTTAATTATGGAAGTTACATATATACCTCCACATGTCCAGCATGAAAAAGATCAAACGCCCCATCGATGTACACAACACGAGCATTAGGTCCAGGCCCCTAAAAATCAAACAAAACAACAGGAAATCACCAAAATACATCAAGGAAAGAATAATTAAAACTTTATCAAAGAGGAGATTCAGAGTAAACACAATTAAGTAAATTTTAGAGATATTTCTTAGAACACAAGAAACCAATACTTTCCTCCATCAACACAATCTGTGATGTCATATATATCAAAGAATGTACATAACATGTTAAGCCCTCATTGGTTGAATGACCTGATTACGCTTATTTGAACAATTTACTATGATAAATAATTAAAAGAATAATCAATTATTTCTAAATTTTCTGATCATTAACTTGATAACCAAACAGATAACCAGATTTTGATTGCCATATTTTTTTCTCATTAAACCAGATAAGATTATCTCAAACCAAACGGCGCTTTTTTCAGTTATCCAGTTGATTATCACTGCATCCATGAAATTCTGATTTATTTGTTCATTGTTAACTTCTTTTTGGACCCTTTTCACAGGTAATGATTTCAAAAGTTTGTTCCTTCAAATTCAGCATAGAGCAAGACCTCACAAAAGGTTCAATCCTGATATGAGGTCTCAGGGATATTTTGCCACTTTGGTCTTGAGACATTTAAACTTTTTTGTTCTTGGAGGAAAGTTCCTAATCTCTTTCTCCTGTTCTTCATTGAGTTGCATCAGTGAGAACTCGAAGAGAACTTTTTATTACAATGTTATATCGCAATCAGTCATGCACAACATCAAGTTCACAATATCTGCACTAATTGATGAAAAAAAAAAGATTCTCATCACGTTAATGATTTACACTCACCTCTGTATAAATGATGACAGTTGCAAAATAGAGTAAATTTACCTTGCCGTTTGAAAATTGGACAATTCGTCTTGATGTCGGCAGAAAATGAGATACATGGCCACCCTTAGCTAGAGATCCCCTACTACTCTGGCTATCATTTAAGTCTTCAGATTTGTCACTGAGGGGTGATTCAGAGAATTCTTTATTGACTTTAATATCCTTATCAGAAGAAAGTATCCTTCCTACAGACACCAATTCATAGATTAAAGCAACGACGTTCTCGCCACTAAACATAAAAGGATAAGATAAACAATGAGATAAAATTAGTACATTACACTGATATTCCAAGAGTGTGAAGAAAATAAAACCAAGTTATGTAGTTCTACAAGTTGCAAGACTGGACTAAATCAAATGGCATATACCCTAGCTTTCCCTCGAAGCTGAAAAACATCAAATTGGTTCTTAAAGTGTACGTACTCCTTGTCCAGATTAATTCCCAAGAATCTTACCCTCTAGCACATAGGCACGTGCAAAACCTACTAGTTATCAACTTCCATAGTTAGTCCATACCAAGAAAGAGATTGCCTTACTTATCATCATCAGCAGCAGCAGCAGCAGCAGCAGCGTTATAGTGGCAACTACTTTAAAGAAACTGGTTTCCTTTATTTTATGCTAGCGGTGTGTCCATGTATTTTAAGTAGTTATTGTTCATAAATGCAGAATTTCAAGGGCCAAGACGAGACAGAATGAACGGATATGATGATGGGACGTGAACTTTTGTTGTGCTAATATCAATTTTCAGACGGTGATAGAAGGTTTGTACTTTGGGCTCTGGATTTGCTTGTTCATTCATCAGTTAACAAACATGTGGTAAAAGTAAATCATTCTGACGGTGATGTGAGAGACATACATGTCAGCTGAGAGAGTATGAGCACGTTCTTAAAAATAAAACCTTAAAAGAAGTTGGCATAAGTAACCATTAAGCAAGATTGTATAATTTATGCAAACATTTGTGAGGTTAGTGGAGTCTGTTCAAAAAATTATTCTTTTTAAGTACACGTTGTTTTAACACCAAATATAAGAGGATTACAATACCTACAATATCTGTGCTGGAGACTCCTTCAGTGCGTTTGATCTGCTTGTAGCGGCCAACTTTCTTTGCCAGAGCATAAGCATCAGTTCCATCAGGAAGAAGGCAGGGATCATCACCATGTATTATATAGTCAATATTGTGCTCGTTGAAGAGACGATGCATAAACTCCTCCGTAATTTCATAGGGAGCATTAGCAATAACTTCATCCACCCACTTCAGCCCGCTAACTAAGGCCAGCCTGGAAATGACTCAAATTAGATTTTTTCCTGGAAACGTCCCCATGAATTGGAATAGTCAAACTGGTTTGTCCTCAAAATCTGATGCTAGTAAAGACAGATTTGTGTTTTTGTTGTAGCTCTGAATTTTAATAAAAACTACCAAAAAGTGGTATCTTCATACAAAAACATGTTAGTCATATATAAAAAATACAATGGAAGGACAGATGTATCACACTCTAATGCTGCGTATGGCAAACATATAAGTGTATCCATCCAGCATATACCAAAATGTGAATGCTATTCATTGAATATATGATTAGCAAATATTAATTCGAGTATAAAAATTTATAAATAAGCATTACTCTTTATAATGAAAAGGTATTCAACCTATTAACAGATACTTTAACATATGAATGGCCCATTTACTTTGAATATCAAAGGCAATACATAAAAATAATTCCAATGTATTTATACCTCTCTTGCATAGATAAAACAGGAGGGCCTTTGTTGGCTATAATCTCTTCATCACTAACTACTCCGACAACCAATTCATCACCCAACGCTTTGGCTTGCCGCAGGGCATTTGCATGGCCATAGTGCATCAGATCAAAACATCCATCCATGTAAACACGGACACATTTCTTCTCATAATTCTTCTTATGAAAAATCCTCAAGTCAGGTAAAAAGAAAGGCAGCGACTGAATGCCAAAGTAGCTTGTGGAAAAACCAAGCAACGCACAAGTAAGCATTATACCACCAAACAGATGTGGGTAGTGATACACCCCATCCCAAATCCGACCACTGCTCTCAAAATCCATTCGACTCTTCCAACTTTTTTGTGTTTCGAGGCCCTTGAAAGGCCTTTTTCTTCAATAAACAAAGAGACACAAACCCTGCAACTAAACCCCAATACAGAATCAAATAATAGGGAATCAATTTCCGGACTTTCCTAGCTCAATGAGAAGACACGGCTTCAACTAGAAAACTGAATCTCATTAATCGGAATTCGGTTGTTAAGCAAGAAATTCACAAAAAGATTTAGATATAACGAATTAGATATGGATCCCGTATGCAATTCTTGAATTTCATTGACAAAATAATAAAAAGAATTGAACTTCCAAAAATTTATCCTACATTAGACCAAATCACAATAATCCAGGAAAAAAAGAAACGAGATCTTGATTTAACAAGATCCTTCATCCAATTCACGTAAAGAAATCTGAACATGAAATTAACAGATTCATTCTGGCAATAATTGCAATGTAAACCATCAAAATCTTAATCTAGGTCGAAATTCATAACAAACAACATAAAAGATCACAAATTTCCAAATGATTCAAAAAATGGAATTGCAGTAAAAGAACCTGAGTGAAGGCGAATTTTGAGAAATTCAAGAAATTCCAGCAAAAGGGTCTGATTTTATTTATAAAATAAAAGTATTTATTAACAAACAAACCTCAGAAAGTTAAAAAGATAGAAACTCTTCTTAAATTCCAGCGATATATTGCATTGAAACAAACGCCTTAGCAGAAATCAAGATTCTACAAATAGTGGGTTGCCTTGTCAGATCAGAATCTTTACCTTTTTTCCCTCTTGGTGCTTGTGTCTCCTCTCCTCAATTTATTTGAAAGGGGGCGGTGGAACGAGATGTATAAATATCCACTTCTCTGTTTATTTTGTTATTATTTTTTTCTTAAATATAAAGCTTAGGATCTTTTCTCTGGAAAAAATGACACGAACTTTTCTTGCACAAGTGGTTTTCAACCAAGACGACACATGAACCTTGACTAAATGGGATTTGGGCCAATTTTTATAGTTGTGAATCCATAATCCATTTAAATATTGATTTTTTGAAAAAGATTGATAAAATATGAATCAAAATATCTCGTTAAAATGACACTTGGTCAACTTTCGATTGTTGAAATTGACGTGATTTATTTTTTTAAATGAAATGTTCAATTATGTTTGTATTTGACAACTACTTTAGTGGGAATAGAAATTTTGGAATAGTGACTGATGGAAAAATGTGTGGTGAAAAGTGATGCAAAGTTTTAGATTGAATTAATCTACTTATACAATGATGGTTGACAATGTTTAATGTGTCAAAATCTGGACAATTGATTTAAAAAATAGTTTTTGAAATTTTTTGAAATGAATGAATGTGATGATGTCAAATCCAGGGACGGACCCATCACCCGCGAAGGGGTGCGGCCGCTCGTACTGGATCCGTCGGAGTCTTAATATTGTTGGGAGCCGTCGGGTCACCGCCGTTGCGACCTTGCAAAGAGAATAGAGAAGACGGGAAGAATGAAGAGTGGGCCTTTTCTTTTTTTAAGTTTTGGCCCATTTGATTCGGGTTGAGAGAGTTGGGCATTTTTTAAGGGAACAATACATAATTCCTATATATTAAGTTTATATTTCATTTAGGATCTTTTCTCTGGAAAAAATTACCCGAACTTTTCTTGCACAAGTGGTTTTCAACCAAGACGACACATGAACCTTGACTAAATGGGATTTGGGCCAATTTTTATAGTTGTGATTCCATAATCCATTTAAATATTGATTTTTTGAAAAAGATTGATAAAATATGAATCAAAATATCTTGTTAAAATGACACTTGGTCAACTTTCGATTGTTGAAATTGACGTGATTTATTTTTTTAAATGAAATGTTCAATTATGTTTGTATTTGACAACTATTTTAGTGGGAATAGAAATTTTGGAATAGCGATTGATGAAAAAATGTGTGGTGAAAAGTGATGCAAAGTTTTAGATTGAATTAATCTACTTGTACAATGATGGTTGACAATGTTTGATGTGTCAAAATTGGACAATTGATTTAAAAAATAGTTTTTGAAATTTTTTGAAATGAATGAATATGATGATGCCAAATCCAAAGACGGACCCATCACCCGCGAAGGGGTGCGGCCGCTCGTGCTGAATCCGCCGGAGTCTTAATATTGTTGGGAGCCATCGGGTCACCGCCGTTGCGACCTTGCAAAGAGAATAGAGAAGACGGGAAGAATGAAGAGTGGGCCTTTTTCTTTTTTTAAGTTTTGGCCCATTTGATTTGGGTTGAGAGAGTTGGGCATTTTTTAACCTGGTTCCAAAGTCTAAAATCACAATCTTCACTCAATTGCTTCTCCTTCTCCCTGCTCACTGCTCGTTGCCGACTGCATCCACCAATCTTAGCTGGCGTCCTAGAAAAAATTTAATCCATATGTATATAATATCTTCTATATATTAAAAGTGGCTATGTAACGGAATTTCTTGTTTTTAACAGAAAAGCTAACGGAATTTGTTGTTTTAATGGATTATGTAACGGAATTTCTTGTTTTAAACAGGCAGCTGTACCTTCTTTCAGTATTTTTATCATAACTTTGTATTCCGACGTTCGATTGAGGTGATTAAAAATGCGTTAGAAAGCTACCCCAACTGGCTACAATTTTGATTCAGACATCATTCTCCAATTCGATCACTTTCTATGCCAAAAATATGTCTCAATAT
>CAIGRO010233216.1:0-14629 GCA_903798355.1 Fraxinus baroniana | reverse complement strand
GGGGGGGGGGGGGGGGGGGAGTGTGCAAGATAAATCAGGAAAAGAGAAAGGGAGAGATAACAGGGGAAAAGAGAAATAATTATAATGGAATAAATACAAAATAGAACCAAACCCACCTATTGATGACTTGAACATAGGAGGTTTCCCAGGTGGTGGAGCTCCGGAAGGATTCAAAGTTGGGTGATAGTAAACTGAGTCCTGCATCAATATATTGCTAAAATGTGGGTTCCAAGATCAGCAGAAGAGTTCAATATTAGATAAGTGTAGAAGTTAAGAACTTACTTCAGGTCTAGGATGCTTAACTCTTTCTTCCTCTTCCGCAGTAGCCCGCCTTTGGACAGGTCCCAAATGACTGCAGAAAGAGTATAACATCAGAACGTTGAACTAAATTCAGAACATGTACATTTACACCACACAGTTAAAAAACAATTTGAAGGAGAACGCATGGAAACTTCTTCACCTGAACATAACGGGTGCTTCACCTTTTTCCTTTACTTTATCTTCGTATTCCTGCCCAATAAGGTTACAGCATACTGTTAATCACATTTAATTCACTTTCCTGACAAAGAAACTAACACTGTCGAAAAGAGTAAGCATCATACAGGCAAAAGAACATTTTATCAAGTAAAAAATGTTAATTGCTCCATGCAAAATAAAAAATAATATAAAAGTGAATATACGAGAAAGGTGTGGTTCATAGCGCCACCCAATTATGGCTACCAGATACAAAAGGAGAGGAATAACCCGAAACCAGCTTTTTCTTTCATTAAAATTTTTTGTAGTACAAATTTATACTTGCCAGTTGTCAAATTTATCTGAAACCAACTTTATTGACAAACTCTTGGAAGTGATTGTTAGGGTGGGTGCATTCAAAATAAATTGTGAAGAATTGATCCTTTTGGCAGAAAGTCAGAAAGGAATGTGATGCACCTAGACATCAAAATGTTAAATTCACTGAAAGATGCACCATTGAATTAACCGGGTACCACTCATCTATATTGCTTTAATCACTAACAAAGCTTCTAAAAGAATAAAGCATCATTAGAGAGGGAAAGGGATGCCTGGAAGAAAGGAAGGAGTGATAGATACACTTTCTACCTACTTCTGTGACTTAAAATGTTAGGTTTACTACACTTTCTACCTAGTTCCTACCGTTAAATTGTTTAGAAAAATGAGACCCCAACCATTTGTTATGAACAATAGAGATACAACCACATTTTCCCATGGGATATCAACAAAAGCCCGAGTATAGTCAACAGTAGACGTGCAAATCCTCCCACAATACGCCCTATCACTTCTTAAAGCTTAGCCCTTTTTCTTCCCTTTTCCAGCTCAATCACTGCCTTGTAATCTTCCTCAAATAATCGAATGTACTTAATTCTATGTTCAAGCTCAATTCAGATTGATTAAGAAACCACATACTGTATCCTTTCCTTAAATACCAAAAGAAAAATCACTGAAAACAATAAAAGTTAAGTTTTTAAATGTTCAAAATGATATTGTTGATATTCATGTCAACTAATCACGGGAAACAAACATTGAAAACCTTATAGGTAATCCATCACCATGTCTATTAACAGAGAATGAGAAGAAAATGAGAAGTGTAAGGAAAAAGTGGAAGAAGGAAAACAGAATATATGCAAGAGAAAAACTTGTAAAAATAAATCGGGGCGAGTAGTAGAAATGAAAAGACCACCAATAATGATAATGATTATCACAGGAAAATAAAGGTAACCATCTCCCCCAAAATATATAATATTCTATTCTATAAAACCAACCTATAAATAAATATTTAGGTTAACATAGTAATAATGTGCGTTGTTATAGCATCACAGAAGACAACAGTATAATAACAACGATGACCATGATCAATGAATGAATGAATGAAGTGTATAGCACAAATCCATTCTTCCTCTTACCAAGATCAACTGCTGTTTTAGGAAGGCTATAATCTATGAATCAATCTGGAGGACAGAAGGGCAAAAGAAAAGGCATATCATATCAACTCATCTCAATATATACCTCAATATGTATTGTAACATATTGAAATGGCGAATGTACATATTTCATGTCCTATATTAATTTATTTATTTATTTATTTATTTTTTTTTTACTGTGATAAATTTTGCAGTGTCTTTTAAAATGTGTACAATTTGAAAATTATGTGAAACTAATTTAACAAAGGGGCAATTTAAGCTGTCCAGTGACATCAAAATGACGAAGCCGTAGATAAGAGAAATATACTTTTTCATTCAAATGTGAAGAACAATGTAGGTCTATTTGATATGAAATATCACTCGCAAAAAGAAAAAGGCCCTCGACATCTGTTGAAATCCTTAAGTCTGTTGAAATTCAAACATATTGCCAAAACAATATGTTTCATTTCGACAATACCATAGCACCATTACTATGCCCAAGAACTCGCCATTACCTTCCTTTTCTTGATAACAAGATTAAGTGTATCCTCAAGTTGTCTCTTCTTGTGTTTTCTTGCTTTGTCCAAAGCACCATCTGCCTCTGCAAATATTAATAAAAAGCATATTAGGACACTAGAAAGATACTGATTTTCCTTCTCAATGAAAATAACACATCAACGAATCACAGCTCTACCACCCCCACCCCAGAAAAGGGAGAGGAGAGAGAGAAGACAAAGAAAAGGAAAAGCACCTTTTAACATTCTAAATTGACCACCACAATGTGTAACTTATAGAGGCATAGGTAGAATGGAGCAACACAGGCAGTATTAAGTAGAGAAATGCATACAGAATAGTGCGTCGTAAGATCAGCTTAATGCAAATATTTAGATGCTTGGTTTGCTAGGACTACTTACACGCAATTATATCAAATGGATTGGAAACTGACTGAAGTGTACAAATATATCACCAGAATCAAGAGTTCAGCAATTTGTTTCAATAAGCTCTATCCAGGTTTAAAATATAAGAGAGGTACAACAACATCATCATCTTATTGCGAATAAAATTGGGTTGGTTTCATGAATCCTTTTGGCTACTCTATTCGGTAAATTGCTTCTACTGGAAGATAGAAAGCAAATAAATCCTTAATCACCACAACACACCGTGTCATTTTGGCCTCTCTCCCTTCTCTAATCTGGTCAACTGGTGACATTACACTGATGAACATGTCTCTTTAAGTCTGCACAATATGTCCCAACCAGTTCAGTAGTCCTTTCATTAGTTTATACTCGATCTGTATCATTTCCAACATTGCAAACTCTAGTTATAAATCCCATTTTCTTCCTACAAGTACCACTATACATTTAAAGAACACGTCATGTAGATTCTGAAATATCTCCCATACTTATCCTTGTCTTCATTTTTTCCTAGAACTTTTCTTTGTAAAATAACAAGAAAAGGTTTGGTTCACACTTTCTTGTTCTCTTTCAGTTCCTAAGTTAAATACAAAACATAGTTTAATGAGATCACATTACGATTATCTTCAATGCAGTCACTATCAAAACAAGGTGTTACAAAATCCTTGCCAGAATTAACAGCGATATCACATAACATTCTCAAAAAAAGGCTAAAAGCAAAATGTAACAAATTAAGAAGCACCAGATTTCAGATTCACGTGAACTGAAAGAATTAAAACTACCAGGCAACCAGCTGCTTTCACTTTCCCAACAAGCAAAAGAAAATAATTCTGCTGCAAGAAACTACTTAAATGAGCCAAAATATGTTTTCTGTTTGGGTGAGCTTCAACTACCAAAAATATCAGAGCAGTTACACATGAACCTATAACTTTTCCTTACTTTTTAACCACACATTCTTAAAATAAAATTCAATTCTCACAAAATCTATTCTCAAAAATTTACATCAAATTGGCCCTATATTGCAATTAAAAATCGAATGGTAGACATAAATCATATTCAAAATTAATACTGATAAATAAAGGGTGAGAAGGAGAGAAGATTTTGAGATTTGACTACAAATGCAGCAGCTGCTGAAGAGTTTCAGAATCAAAACATCAGCCACCTCAACAGAGTAACACACATCAAACCTGTGAGTTCTACCATGTTATGGAAAGGGCATATGTTCTGTCCATGGGATTCATGATTCATTGACAAAAGTAGCAATATTAGAAGCCACACTTGTCATCCTAATGGAATCCATTCATTTAATAATTTTTGACATTCTTTCAGCTATCAATAAAATATTTTTACGTGAAAAATCTCACATTTTATTTTTATGAATCACAAGTGTTTTCAAGCTCAAACCAAAATATAAAAGAGTCCAATTAATTTTCTATAACAAGATAGTGCATCATAAATAATATAAAATGAAACTCATTTCACGATTAGTTGGTACTTACTCATAGCTTCCAGCTTCTGAATCTGATCTTTTAAGGTCTCTGGGTCCTTCTTCAAAATGCCAACTTCCCTCACCTTCTTCCTCTCCTTTTTGTTCTGCATTATAAGATCAATGACAATCTCAGAAGCTTTAAAATGCACAATCATACTCCATATTAGCTAATTAAATTTGAACAACCAAACACAATTAATCTTATTAGCAACTTATCATCAAATTCATAGCAGCCCCACGATTCCAAATTACCAAAAAAAAAAGGGACTAAAAAGTCCTCGTCAATTCGAATTTTGTAACCCAATTACTCACATGCCCACTTTAACTTCTTTCCTATATAAATTTATTAGAAATGAGGAAGAAAGCGAAATATGATCAACAGATCCACTAAACATCAAAGGGCAGATTTTATTCAAATTAGATAAAATCACAAGCCACAGTGGACTTTCCGAAATGAAGCGCACTCAAGACGCAGAAAGTAAAAAATCCACAATTAGGTTAAAATAATTAAAAATCCAACTTGTGCAAACTTGCTTATTTCGCCTACACATACATATAAATGAACTTCATATATAAAAACATACACGACGAAGGACAATTACCCGTTTTAATTCCTTCTTGCGGATCTCCTTCCGGTAAGCGTCGGTAGGGTTCATAGTTTTGCCTCCCTTCGTAGTCTTCACCATCGTGTCGTTCTTTGCTAATTTGTCAACACTTCCTTCTTACAATTTCGACTTTAAAACGGCGTCGTCGCTTGCCCTCTGTGTTTCGATTTGAGGGATTTGCAGAGGTGATTTGAGGGATTTGCAGAGGTTTTTGCGATACAGATGACATGGAGCCATGGAGGAGGAGTTATTTATTTATTAATTATTTTGGGCTACAGGTAGCCCGGTACCAGTTTCGGGTCGGGTTTATATGGCTGTTAGTCATCCAATTTTATAACGTATTCCAAATTAGTCACCACATTTCAAAAATAGTTTCAATCTAGTACCAAATGAACGTTGTCAATGGATTAAAGACACGTGTCCATTCGTAAGTTAAAAATCACAACTAAAACTCAAACAAACTGCGATTTATAGTTATTCTTCCCGCCTTCGCATCGATCCATACACCATACATACAGCTCCGTCTCTGCACTCTCTCTCTCTCTACATTCTTCACCAAATTCTTTTGCATGCGATTCAACATCTTTCACAAGAAATTGAAATGGGGCCAAAAAAGCGAAACATGGCTCCTCGTCCAAAATCCCCTCAGCCACCATCACCATCCGCCGCCCACGGTGGTAACCAGCCGGAATTAGAAAGAAACAGCAACATAGAAGGAACTACTTCATCATCCTATGCTTCTATCAAGCAAGAGTGCAGGAAAGCCTTCGCTGCTCTGCGCCGAGGGAACCACAAGAAAGCCCTAAAGTGGATGAATGAATTGTGCTCTAAATACGAGAATTCGCCCTTCATTCACCATGCCATGGGGAATGTTTTTGTCAAGTTAGCTTCTGACACTAATGACCTAAATGCCAAACAGCGTCATTTCAAAAACGCAACAGAGAGCTCAAGGAAGTCCGTCACATTGTCCCCGAATTCTGTTGAATACTCTATTTTCTATGCTAATTTGTTGTTGGAGATGGCGAATGAGGAAAAGGGGTATCACAAGGTGCTGCAGGAGTGCGAGAGGGCATTGGCAATTCAAAACCCCACGGACCCGGCCAAGGAGACACTACGAGAGGGGTGCTTTGAGAAGATTTCCACGGCCGAGGCTCGAGTTGTCCACGTGAAGAATGAGTTGCTTTCTTTGATTCAGAGGACGGACAGAGCATCTGAGTACCGTCAGAAGATTTCCTCTGCTGGGGCTCGAGTTTCAGATGTGCAAAATAAGTTAGAGTCTTTGATTCAGAGGTCGAACACTGCACCCAAGTATGATCAGAGTATTTCCGCCTCCGAGGATCCAAATGCCTACGTGAAAAATGAGTTACAGTCTTTGATTCAGGACACGAAACTTGTATCCGAGTGCCAGGAGAAGATTTCAAGTAAGTTGGAGTCTTTAATTCAGCAGACGAACATTGCATCCATTTCGTCTAGGATAAAAAATCAGGGCAATGAAGAGGACCCTAGGGAATTGGGACCATTACCAGGGATTAAGAAGGCATCTAAGACTACCGAGGAACGTAGGAAGGAAATTGAGGTTAGGGTGGCTGCTGCTCGTCTTCTACAACAGAAATCCCTTCAGTGTGGTAATGATGAGGATGGGGACAATAATAGTATTGATAATAATAATCATAATAATAAGGGGATGGGTTTTGGTTCAGGGATGGGACAGAGATTGGGAGAAAGAAGGAAAAGTGGGAATGTGAGGAGAAACTTTTTTTTGGTTGAGATAAGGGACTGGGTTTGGTCTTATTGGAACTCAATGAATTTGGATTGGAAGAAAGAGTTTCTTAGTGTAAGGATTTCAGATCTCAAGGCATATACTGATTTGTACAAGGTAGAGTCATTGAGTGAGATGCTTAATGAAGCCTTATCTTTTGGGAAAGAGAATAAGGCGTGGAAGTTTTGGCTGTGCTGTCGCTGCAATCAGAAATTTGCTGACGCAGATTCACTCGGGAATCATGTCGTACACAAGCATATGTGGACTTTGTTACCCAAATTTCAGTCAATTATACCTGATAGAACGGATAAGGAGTGGGCTGAGATGGTTCTTAATTGTTCTTGGAAACCATTGGATTTAAATGCTGCAATCAAGAAACTTGAGGCACCTAATGTCCTTGATGAGTCGAACCCAAGAAATAATACACCCGAAAGCAAGGAGTTGGAAGATGTTAAGCGGATGGAAAATGACAAAGATGATAATCAAGACATAAAGAAAAGTTTCCTTTATAAAAGCTGGCCTTCAACTGATGACTCAGACCGTGCGCGACTCCTGGACAGAATCCATACCTCATTTGAGCGGCTTATCAAATGCAACTATCTCGCCTCAAGTCATGTTAGTAAGGTTATACACTTCGTAGTGGAGGAGCTGAAGGGTCTTGCTGATGGTTCTCAGCTTCTTAACTATAATATAGAGAAATCACCTATGTGTATCTGCTTTCTGGGTCCTCCTGCTCTTCAGAAAATCTTGCTTCTTTTGCAGGAAATTTCGCACGACATTTTTTCTTGTAAACAAGATAAATATTCTGATAAAAGTTTCACTCAGATTGTTGACATTATGGAGAAGATATATTTTACACCAGATGATTTAGTTCTGGTCCTTGATCTCAATTCTTCATCGTGCAGTGATACTGGTAATGGTGATTCTAGTTCAGCAACTTCATCGCAGATCTGCTATGAGAATGAGGATGTCATACTTGATTCAGATGCTTTATTGACCTGGATATTTACAGGCCCCTTGTGTGCGGAACGATTGACATCCTGGACATTTGAATCGGAAGAGAAAACACGGCAAGGCAAGGAAATTCTTCAGTTACTTGAGGAGGAATTTCATAACTTGCAGGGCTTGTGTCATAGAAAATATGAGTATTTAAGTTACGATGAGGCATTGCAGGCTGTGGATAATCTCTGTTGCCAAGAGAGCATTAAAAGAGAGCACGTTATAGATTATGTCCCCCAAAGTTATGAATCTGTCCTGAGGAAGCGGCAAGAAGAGATCAATGGAAGTGACAATGGAATTACCAATATCAGCAATAGGTTTGAGTTGGATGCATTGGCAAGTGTTTTAAAGGATACAGAGTCCTTGAATGTAAACAAGTCTGGATTTGAGGAAACCTATAGTGCTATGACATCTCAACCTTGCGACGTAGAATCTGGTGAAGATAACGATGGGAGAATAAAAGACTATTTGCAGCAGGACTCCCGCATAGAAATTGAAATACAGAAACAGAAAGACTTTGTGTGTATTGAGGTTGGTGTGTTAGTTTTATTTCTTATCCTTTTGTAATTAGGACCAATTCATGTGTACGTTTTGCTGCTTTATCTCACTTTTCTAATTGATACAGCTCTGTAAAATTGATGCAAGGATCCTGCGAGTTATGAATTTGATGCATCAGTTGGAAGTTCGCCTTAACCCGGCAGCTGCCCATGATTTCAGATCAATCATGGTGCCTCTAATGCAATCATATCTGCGAGTTAGTATCTGGCACACTGCCTTCTTGTAAATATCCCCTTAACTTTTCTCTCTACCTTTACAGTTGAACTAGAGGTTCTTTCCTACACCTTTTTCCAGGCATGTTTGGAGGATCTGGCAGAGAAAGAGGCTACAAAGAAATCTGATGCTGCCAGAGAAGCACTTTTAGCCGAACTTGCTGCTGATTTTGGACAGGGTTTTGGTGGAGGAGGGGATAATTCAAGACACATGAAAGAGAGGACGAAGGATAAGAAAAAGAGCAAGGAGAACAGGAAAAAAAAGGATTCAAAGGTTTTAACTGTGTGATGATTTCCGTCATTTATCACTTACAAGAACTGCTGGATACACAGTTATCATTTACTTCTAACTCCAACTTTTACAGGACAGTGGTGGTAACGTGCTGTGTATGATTGATGATCAGACATCTGATGAGATGTAAGTCTCTTTTTTATCAGAAAGCCTATCCATGTGCATGCTCTCCACGCATATCATCTGAAACATATTTGAGTAATATGTTTAATATCTAACTTATTCTTATTTACTGCAGATCACATATAACTGCTCACAACGGCGAGGATCCTGATGCTGCAATTTGTTTTTCTGGCACTGGTGTCACTTTAGGACAACAGGAAGAGGAAGACAAGCGTGAAATCAAACTTGAATATGAGGAAAGAAAGCTTGGAGAAACTATGGAATATGAAAGACAAATTGAAAAGGAGATAAAACAGATGCATCTCGCAGAGCAATCTGTGTCGTCAGAAAAGGAAAATGATGAAGTTGGTCAGCTGAGATCAAAGCACGCTCCAGATGGGGGCAGAGGTGTGTACCTTAGTTCAATACATCTAATAGTGCGTGTATCTGAGATGTATGCATTCAATTCAGTTTTAGAAAGCTCATTTCTAATCTTCAAATATTTATACAATGCTATGTAATTTTAGCTTAGCATCTCCTCTTATTTATTCTTTCTTGATTCATTTTCACTCTTCCATTTAATGGACGAATCTTCTCAATTTGTTATTCTAGCATTCTGTTATATGTATTACTGAATTAGAATCAAGAACTGAATTGGGTACTCCTTCAGCTTTGTGGCCTGAGGTTGAATATCTCCATAGATTATACTTGCATGTAATTGTATTTAATTTTTCTTTTTGTTTCTTCATGTCGTTGTTCTCTGTGCGGTTCTGTTGATTCTCATGGAAAACAGTACTGATGCATGTTCTGTTTTGCTCTGTCAATATCTCTGTCATTTTTGTCCAATCTTTCAATTCTACGGATTGCAGCGTTCCCGAAATATCTACATATAAGAACAAATTAGGTGAATGACATTGCTTTGTTTATTTCCTCAAGTTGCTGAGCGCTGTATTCAGTATTTTAAGTCAGACATGCTCTGTGTATATTGAATGTTGCCTTTAATGTTGAATTCAGCGTTGCCACCGAAGAAGCAGCCAGAAATGGGTGACTTGGACTTTCCATCAAATAAAGTCAGGGTTGATGGTGATACTGAAATGGATATATATGGCCCAGGTCTGAAAAATGAAGTCGGTGAATATAATTGCTTTGTCAACGCCATAATACAGGTTGTTATTAGAGAGCATACTTTTCATTGTTGTTTCCTATAAGTTTTCTTTCTCCACATTGTTTTCTTTCATAGTAACAATTTCCTTGGGTCTTAAGATATTGATTCTTTTTCGGAATTCAGTCCTTGTGGCACCTTAGACGGTTTCGAGATGAATTTTTTTGGAGATCATCGTCTGGACATGTTTGTGTCGGTAATCCTTGTGTTATATGTGCTCTATCTGATATCTTCATTTCTCTGAGAACGCTATCTACGTATACTCGAAGAGAAGCCGTTGCTCCTACTTCATTGAGGGTTGCTCTGAGCAACCGGTCCCCTGACATTAAGTTCTTCCAGGAGGTAAATCACACAACTGCTGCTATGGATATCTTTGCTAATTATTTTAGTACAACACGTGTTTCTTCATTTCTTCAACATCAGGTATTCAGAAATTATTTGTATGTTCCTGATCACTATTGTGGCAAATCTGCAGGGACAGATGAACGATGCTTCTGAATTGCTTTGGGTAATATTTGATTGCTTTCACCAATCAATGCCTTGTGAACCTGTTGTACGGGTTGGCTCCTGGGATTGCAAGGGGTTATCTTGTATTGCACATTCTGTTTTCGGAATGAACATAATTGAAAGAATGAAGTGTGACAGTTGCAGTTTGGAGTCCAGGCAACTAAATTACACAACATATTTTCGTCATACCAATGCTAGAGCTCTAAGAGAAATGAAGGCATGTCTTATTGGATGATAGTTTATCAAATAATGGTTCTACTTACTGGTGTTCTATAAAATTAGAATTTTATACAAATTTGTGCTCGATTCATGAAACTTAGTTGCTAATAAATATTTATCTTTACCACTTTAGGTTATGTACCCAGAAAATACCTTTGACGAGCTTTTAAATCTGGTTGAGATGAATCAACAGTTAGCTTGTGATCCAGAGACTCATGGCTGTGGAAAGCTTAACTACATTCACCATGTTCTCTCAGCTCAACCCCAAATTTTCATAACTGGTAAACTTTCCATTTCATTTAATTCTTTTAACTATTTATTTCTTTAGCTGAATGAAGTAAACTGAATCAGCATGGTACTTCTAAACTTGGATCGTGTGAGATTCTAAATGCATCTTTTCTTCATTTGGTAGTTCTGGGTTGGCAGAATAATTGTGAAAGCCTCGATGACATAAGAGTAACATTAGCAGCCTTGTCAACTGAGATTGATATCAGTGTGCTCTATCATGGTCTTGATCCAAAAAGTATGCATTGCTTGGTTTCCATGGTATGCTTTCCTGTCTTTCTCTATGCAAATTCTATTTTCTATGATTTTCTTGGTCAATGAGGGGGCTTTCTTGTTATACACTAGAGATGTCGCATATAAAGCTGGCTATTGATTTGAACTGAATCAGAGAAGGCGCCGAAATTGGTACTCCTGAAAGTAATTATAGTAATCTTTTCTAATTGCAAGTAAAAGATCAATGGCCTGCTAGTACTAATGTCGAGGACAGGCAACTAGTCATTTGTTTATTGTTTGTTACACGGCTTGGGGTGCTTGCACATTTTTTTATAAATCAAACAACCCAATGTTTTTTTCTGTTTGCCTTCTTTGTTCAAAGTCAGACAAAAGCTACAAACTAACAACATCAAAGGATTGTGATTTGAATACTTTCATCTTATAGACATTTTGTTCTGCAGTGGGACATGCCTCCTAAGTGGACATATAAATTTATGATTACATGGTATTCTTATAGCACTTTTTTCATTTAATTCAACCCAATCTATCTAATATTTAACAGTCAAACCTAAACTCTTAGAACAGCTTTTGTGACCCTGCTGTTATCCTCACTAGTGTATCCCCTGTATTAGTTCTATATTACTACTTGGCATAGTTACTCTACATTCCTAATTTCTCCTATAGCACCTTTCATTCATGACCAAAATTGAAAGATAAAGAACCAAGGTAATCTCATCCATGACCAAAATTTAAAGATAAAGACCCAAGGAAAAACTTGATTTTAACCAAACTAATGGAAAATTCTTCACCACTTCACTAGTAGATCTTGTACTTTTTAGTGCTCTATTATGCATGTAATATTGATATATCTAACATAACTACTACCCATGATAGTTCTGCTTTGAGGAACTCAGTCAAATACTTTTTCTACATAAAAAAAAAATACACATTTTTACCTTTTTGTTTTGATATAAATAACTGACTTTCATTATATATTTTTCATCATGAACCGGGCTTCCTTGAGACCTTTGGATTGCATAGTATTCTATAATTGACCACACTATCCTATAATTTCATAGTCTGACTCTTGTTTTTAATACCTCTGTAATTTATATAATAAATTCTTTGTATATATAGGTACTGTAACAAACTTCCTCAGTTTATTGTACATTTATTACTGTTCAAGATCTCTTCGAATAATTTCAATAGAAATACCTATTTCACTGTAATGTTCTCCATCTTCACGCTCATATAGATTCTTAACGTTCATGTCTTTGGAATCAGGAAATCCTTCATTGTCAACTTGTGTCTGCTTTCAACTTCCATTGTAGTTTGCCAGTGTCCTGTTCATTTTGAACGACATCTTTGGTATCCTGTATCATGGCCTGCTTCATAGATCTTTGTAAATCAAGTCCTTAATAAAACTATTTCTCTCTCCATGCGACAATTTGTGTTGTGCTATAGGCTCATTAAGACGCTACCCTTTTTCTACTCAAAACAAACTAAATCCTATTAAGAAACTGTAAAACACTAATGCTAGAATCCTAATGGCTAACAAAGTAAGAAGTTAGAAGACCAAGTTGGTATTAGTATTACCTGCATGATCCTACAATATTGCTATAACCTCTTTTGCTAGGTTCTTAATGCAGCTAGTTATCTCATCTATGAGAAGCTATTATTTCTATATATAAGCATTTTTTTTTAATTCTAAACTCAATCCTTAAACTCCTTGCAACAATAAAAAAATTATTTTTGATTGACGTCCGGAACCTGTTTTTGAGACAGATTTAGCTAATTTATTTTACCTTTCAACTTTTGTCATATTTAGGTTTGCTATTATGGGCAGCACTATATTTGTTTTGCCTACAATCACGAATCAGAACAGTGGATCATGTATGATGACGAAACTGTAAAGGTAAAATTGTCATCTATTGTCATGTATTCCTTCATTTTCCTTTCTGTAGTTGTCTATGATTGATATTTGATGTCTAGGTAATTGGTGGCTGGAATGATGTTGTTCCCATGTGTGTAAGAGGACGCCTGCAACCCCAAGTCCTCTTTTTTGAAGCTGTAAACTAGTAATTAAATGGATTGAATGTGCTACTTGATAAGCATTCCAGCATCAGCGCGTCATTCAGTCTTGAACACAAAGCATAGTGATATATGCCTGTGTAGATTTTCAGGTAAATTTGTAACTGAACGTTCTGATATATACCAATGTCAACATGAAGGCCAGAATTTTATCATGAAGTCGAGATTTTTGTTGTATAATGACCAGCAATGAGAGCAATTATGTGTAAGAAAAGGAATAAAGTTTGAAATGTGGTTTGATTGGAGATAGAAAAAATAGAAGGTTTTGATGCTCACTGGAGGCTTAGAAAAATTGGGTTTTCCTTGGCTGCTTTCTTCTAATTCTGCAATCTTTCCAACTGGTTTGATTAAAGATGGAACAGTAACTAGCAACAACAACCTCGATTTTGGTCATGCATTGTACTTAGAGGATGTGAAAATTGACTTCTTAATGGCAACTAGCACCTACTTTTGATGGATACTAAAATTGTATAGAGAAATTTCTTGTACTTGGATTAAAAAATCTGATTGTTCTCCAGAGGAAACCGTGTATAAATGGAATACCAGCCCCGTCTTCAGCTACTGCCACCTATAGTAATATCTCCTTTTCAGTTTTCTTTTGTGAAAAAATTGTTAGGTTACACTGTATAGCACTTTTGTATATCGTATCGTATATCAGGACGATGATGAAAGAAATAAATGGAACGACTTATTCTACTATTTTGTTCTACATTTGTTTTCCATCCTATTCACGAGAATAAGTGATTATAATTGCAACTTTTCTTATTCATTATTCTGCCGAGTTATGATCACTGTTCTAGTTGTGACGTAATTTAAATTTCCTATGATTGTTCTGTTCCTTTTCCTTTCATACGTGTGTAAATGCTTGTGGTGTAGTTACCATTAACCAATACTGAATGAGAATGATTTTGATTTTGCACCAAAATTCCCCCATTCCACAATATTCTTTTTATTCCTAATGTACACCCATACGCTTATGTAGAAGGTACAAGGGAGGAAGTTGACTATGGAATATGGTGAGTAATTGTCAGTCCCCTACTGGGTAGGTAACTGGATCTTTTTCTTGAGGCTATTTTATGAGAATTATAGTTCAAATCAAAGGGAGTTGTGTGAAAAAGGGATAATATTTTCTTGGATTTTGTTCGTTATCTTCTTCTTTACCACACTGATCCCCTTTCAACCACCTCTTCATATTTCCTACTTTTGGAAGAATTTGTGAGTTTGAAATTTGGTGTTAGGAAATTGACGATAATTTTCCTTCCTTCTTATTGCCGCATGATCTTTCGTTGTTCAGAAAAATATTAGC
>CAIGRO010233199.1:0-20246 GCA_903798355.1 Fraxinus baroniana | reverse complement strand
TTTATTGTGTCTTAGATACAAAATGAGTTTAATCGTATTAGCACATGCTACTCCACGTATGATATATGACATGCTTATGAAGTCACTCGTGTTGGCACTAGAAAGGTAAAAGAAACCAAGATTAATCTCTTGGTCAAAAAATTTGAAAATTTCTTCATGAAAAAAGACGAACCTATTGTTAACATGATTATTCATTTTCATTGATATTGTTAATGGCCTCAAAGGCTTTGATCGTAAATTTACTAACAGTGAGCATGTAAGCAAAATACTTAGATCACTATCGAAAGATTGAAGCTCATTAAGAATGTTGATAGAGAACACCAAAGATATCGACTATTATCATTTGGAGGAACTCGAGCTCAACAATGCCGAAACCAAGGAGAAGACGTGGAAAAACAAAAAAGAATCAAAAGAGTCTCCTAGCGTCAAATTGCTCTCAAATCGACAATTGAAGAGGGAACTACAAGTGAACACATGAGTGATGAAGAGTTTGATGATCTTGTGCTTCTTGTTGAAAAATGGAGAGATTTTTTACAATCGGAAATTTCAAAAGAAAGAAAGAGGAAAAGAGCGGAGAAAGAAGCAAGAAAATTATTTGTTATGATTACAACAAACCCGATCACAAGATAATTGAGTATCCAAACAAAAAGAAAAATTTCAAGAAAAAGACACTCCAAGCAACATGAGATGAAAGTGACGATGACGATCGCGATGAAAATGAAAGTGAAGAACAGATTGCCAACATGTGCTTTATGGCAATCGATGATGAGGTAAAGTCTATTAAAAAAGTTTCATATGATGATTTATCTTCCTCCTATGATGAAATTTTGGAAGAATTTGAAAAACTTGCTCTTAGTCATTCTATTCTTAAAAAGAAACATAAATTATTAAAGAGTGAAATGGAGAAAATTTTAGAAACTAAAAAGGAAAATGTTAATTATGATTTATTGTATAAAGAAAATTGTTGTTTGAAAGAAAATGTTGAATATTTAACAAAAAATATTTATAAATTCACTCAAGAGAAGAAGAATTTTGATTTAAGCTCGGTAATCAAAAATATGTTTTTGATAATGGAGACATTGGATATAAACCATTTTTAAAACAAAAATCTCTCAACAATTTATTTTTCAAAGTCTCAAATACAATTCCCTCAAAAACTAGTTGTACCTTTTGCAATAAGGATGTACACATTGCTTACAATTGTCTAACAAAAAAGAAGCTGCACTTTGAAAGTAAAAATGAGTGGACTCGAGGATCCACTAAAACTAACTACCAACGACCCAAGCTTGTGTGGGTACCAAAGAGCAAAATTTGAATTATTATGGTAGGTACCGAAGAAGATGACGAGCAAATAGCTATTGTATAGCGGGTGCTCAAAGCACATGACCAGAAATAGAATTTTACTATCAAACTTCAAAAAGAAATATGGAATTCATGTCACATTCGGAGACAATGCAAAGGGAAAAATCATCAGAATTGGAAACATTGGTAATTATCTATCTCCTTCCATTGAAAATGTACTATTGGTAGATAACTTCAAACATAATTTACTTAATATTAGTCAATTATGTGATAAAGACTATCATATTAAATTTGATTATTCTAAATGTCTTAATAAGGACGCTACATCTAAAGAGGTATTTTTTATAGGAAGCCGAAGGAAAGATGCTTATATCATAAATATTGATTTTGCAAACGATGAAAAATATTTAGTGAATTTGAAAGAAGACACTTGTTTATGGCATAGGAAATTATGCTAGCATGGAATTTCTTTCAAAAATATCCAAAAAAATGTTTTGTCAAAGGTTTACCAAATTTAAAGTTCGAAAAAGACAAAATTTGTGATGCATGTCAATTTGATAAACAAGTAAAAAGATCATTTAAACTGAAAAAACACTAATCAACTACAAAACCACTTCAATTACTCCACATTGATCTTTTTGGACCATCGAGAACCGTTAGTTTAGGTGAAAAACAATATCTTTTCGTCATTTTTGTTGATTTCTCTCGATTCACTTGGGTTCTTTTCTTAAATCTTAAAGATGAAGCTTTAAAAACCTTCAAACATTTTTGCAAAAATGTTCGAAATGAAAAATGATACTCCATTTCAACCATTAAAAGTGATCATGGTGGAGAATTTGATAATCTCACATTTGATGAGTTTTGTAATGAAAATGGGTATGAATATAACTTTTTGGCTCCTAGAACTCATGAACAAAATGGTGTAGTAGAAATAAAGAATTGTATATTGCAAGAAATGGCTAGGATCATGCTAAATGAAAATAACATGCCAAAATATTTTTGGACTGAAGCCGTTAACACCATTTGCTATATTGTTAATAGAGTTTTAATGAGTCGAAAGAAAACCAAAACCCCATATGAACTTTGGAAAAATAGAATTTCCAATATCGATTATTTCAAAGTCTTTGGGGGCAATGCTTTATCTTGAACACAAAAGAAAATTTAGAAAAATTTGATTCAAAATCCGACATTGGAATTTTTCTAGGATATTCATCGACTAGTAAAGCTTATAGAGTCTTCAACAAAAGAACTCTAGTCGTTGAAGAATCCATGCATGTCACTTTCGAGGAAACTAACTCTCTTGATCGTGAGAAATGTATTGATAATGATATAGGGTTGAAAACTCCACTCGAACAAATGACTATTGAAGATCAAATAAAAGAACTCTAGTCGTTGAAGAACACATGCATATCACTTTCGACGAAACTAGCTCTCTTGATCGTAAGAAAGATATTAGGGTTGGAAACTCCATTCGAACAAATAACTATTGAAGATCAAAATAAGGAAGATCTACGAGATGAACATAAAGAGGGAGAAAATGCTCAACAAAGTGAAGAAGAGCCAACCAAAGTCCAAAATGATTCATCTCTACGAAAAGAATGGAGATTCATTCATTCTCATCCTAAAGAACTAATCATTGGTGATCCCTCTAAAGGTATTACTACTGGAACTTCTACTAAAAATCATTAGTAGTTATGCTTTCATTTTACAAATTGAACCGAGAAACTTCAAAGAGATCGAGTTTGATGAATTTTGAATTCTATCTATGCAAAAAGAACTAAATCAATTGGAATGAAACCATGTATGGGATTTATTTGCTAGATCAAATGATCAAACCGTCATCAGCACTAAATGAGCCTTTAGAAATAAACGTAATGAAAACATAATAATTGTGCGTAACAAGGCTAGATTAGTGGCACAAAGTTACAATCAAGAAGAAATCATCGAGTTTGAAGAAATATTTGCACTGGTGGCTAGATTAGAATCCATTCGCATGCATCTTACATTTTCGTGTCATAGAAGGTCAACTCTTTATCAAATAAATGTCAAAAGTGCTTTGTTAACGGCTTATTCAAGAAGAAGTGTTTGTTGAACAATTACCTGGTTTTAAAGATCACAAACATTCGAATTATGTTGTCAAACTTTGAAAAGCTCTTTATGGTCTAAAACAAGCTCCTAGGGCTTGGTACATATGATTGAGCAAATTTTTAATTTCAAATGGTTTTTCAATTGGAAAAGCGGTTACTACTCTTTTTGTCGAAACTTAAAAGAACGATATGATCATTGTTCAAATTTATGTTGATGATATCATATTTGGTGCTACTAACAAATACCTTTGTGAAGAGTTTCCCAAATATATAAGCATGTAATTTGAAATAAGTTTAATGGGAGAGCTTAAATTCTTCCTCGATCTCCAATTTAAGCAAACTTGTGATGAAATTCTCATCAATCAAAGTTAGTATATATTGGAAATGTTCAAGAGGTTCAACATGGATAACTTGAAGCTAATGTACACACATATGATCACATCTATAAAATTGGATTGCTAGGTTTTACTGTAATTGGCAAATCCGTTAACAAAAGAGGAAAAAAAACAGCGTCGTAATTTCGCAAGCTCATCGCCATGTCTTCGCTCGAGTGGTAGAAATAGAAACATCGTGGCTTGTCTATCGCGTTGTCCTTGCTCGAGTGACAACCTGTCGCTTGCCTGTCGCCAAGCTCTCGCTCGAGCGACAGTTTAATTCTAAAAGTTTTAATTCACATTTTAAAGACTTTTTATCTGGTCCATTCAACCCTAAACCTGTAGTATAAATACCAGCATATCTCTTAACATTTTTCTTGAATGTTGAACATTGAGAGAACATGTATTGGTCCATATCTTCTTCATCAAATTCATCCATAGCTTTCAACCTTCGTAGTTTCATTTGTTCTTGATGGTGAAAACATCATCTTTACTTAATCCAAATACCAAACTGCTTACTTCCTAAACATATGTCAGAGTTCTGAAGATCAAGAAAAGGTGACCGAAGTTCTAGTTGCAGTTGGGAGTTGGTGCAGGGGCACGCAATCCATGACGGGTGTAGAATTGCAGTCATAGGTCATAAAATACTAATGGTAGTTGTGTTTGATGGACTGTAAGTTTACATTCGTTTATAGTGGATTTTTAACAGGTAAAGTGCCTAGAGTTTTACCTTGTTGGAGTTTCTCGCTGATCATTCTATGCGTTATTTACTATTTTCATATAACTGTGGTAATTCAGCATAGGAAAATTGAATTGATTAATTAACCATCTAGAGATAATTAAAAGTGACTTGTCGCTATTTAATTATTAGTTTTTTTAATTAGGCATAATTACCTCTTCACCTCCCTCTAGGTGTATTTGGGTCGAGCTTCATGATTTCAATTAGTATTAGAGCCACATTTTGATTCCTGACCGATAAATTAGTCTAGATGAGTTAGTCACTATTAGTGCCTTCGTTTTTCGACGAAAGCAACTATGCATACTGGAAGGTTCAAATGATGTGTCTAGTTACCATGCAAATCCCCCTATGCTTCGTATCATTTCTCATGATCCATAGATACCAAAATATCAATAGAGGAATGAAAGTATGAATATGCCAGTGAAAATATGATTGATAGTCTCAGTCTAGAACAAAACTGGCAGTGAGAAGCCAACTGACATCCAATCCTCCCCTGAATAACCACATCTATTGGAACGAGGCCCTGCCATAGTCTCCAGCAGAAAAATGAGATAGTGCCGGGCAAAATGGAGCACCATAGTAATTGGCATGAATTCTGATACTAGCATAGCTGCTATACTGATTTGGTGATAAAGCTACTATCCAATGTATTCCGCCAAAAAATTCGATCCAGGGCATCTACAAATAAAAGTATAACCTTTATCTACTCTGCCATAAGAGGAGGGAGAACCTGTAATAAATGTCAAATATCCCATCCAATTTCATCATAGAAATCCTACACCATCATAGATGTGTGCTGTCTGTGTGGGAATAGGGATGCCATGTGGTCTAACCCATCCAGAAATCATGCCAAAAGAAAATATGACCTACTCCAAGGTGCCATGCAATGTGTGCCTCCGTCCAGGGCCCAACTAATTTCAACCTTTTCCAGATAGGAGAAGCTGAGTAAGGAACTGTTGTGAATAAAGGATGATGTGTCCCCATATAATACTTGCCCCGTAAGAATTTTGCCCAAAGAGATCTATAAGAATGGAACAACCACTAGAGCTTCATAAAGAAGGTGTCCACCACATCCTATAATCTCCTAACCACCCTCATTAGTATGATGGTAAATCTCCTTCCAGCTCTGCCAATGTATACGTCATGCCCGCTCTTTGAAATCCTATAGGAATCGCACAAAGATACTCTCAAGTTTCTTCAGGATAGCCTTAGGGGGTTGTATGATCTGAAAAAGGTATAATGGCAAGGAGGAGAGCACTGACCTCAACAAAGTAATACGACCACATAAAAGTTGTGAAGCCCAACCTGAGATATTGTCCCTGACCTTTTGGATATGGTCATCATAAATGAAGCTCCTCTTGGTCCCCTTAAATAAGGGGACTGAAGATAAGTGAAAGGCTGTTACTGGTGTCGAAAACCAGTCTAATAGATGCCCGTCTGAGTAGTATAAGTCTGCTCTCGTCCTTGTTCACCAACTGACCTGAAACCCCCTCATAATGCTCCAGACAATCAAGTATCCTCCTGATAGGCTGTTTCTGACCATCGGAGAATATGATCATATCATCAGCAAATGAAAGGTATGAGACCAGAGTACTACCTCCATGTCAATAACACATACTGGGATATATCTGAAACCTCTGAGTGAGCAGGTGTGAGAAGTAATCTGCAGCTATGATGAACAAAGATGGCGAGATAGGATCTCCCTGTCTGAGCCATCGTGAGGACGAAAAAAAACCACATGGACAGCCATTTAGGAGTACAGAAAATGACATTCCGAGATGCACCGCCTGATCCTATTGATCCAGATATGATCAAATCCAAATGCCTCTAATATAGAATAAATGGAGCCCCAATTGCGATTATATGCTTTAGCTCTGTCTAGCTTCAGCATTGTATTACCCTTTTGCACTTTATCATCTAAAGTATGGAGAAACTCCTGAACCAGTAGAACATTGTCCCCAATTAGGTGACCAAGTATGAATCCACTCTGTCGAGGATAGATAATGTGCGGTAATAGTGTACTCAATCTAGTGTTCAAAAGCTTAGTAATAAGCTTATTGAACAATGTACATAAATTGATGGTTCTGAAGTCAGTCCATATACAAGCATCATCCCTCTTAGGGAGCAATACCATATTAGTAGCAGCAAAACCCCGTGGAAGATGGCCACCTTCAAAGAAGCCCAAGACTACCATGTATACATCGTCTTGAATAATGTCCCAGCAATGCTGAAAGAATAGGGATGAGAATCCATCCGGTTGGCGGCACTATCAGCATCTATACTAAACACTGCTTCCCATACTTCATGCATCAAAGGGATGTGGTTTAGTGCCAAATTATCATCCTCTATCAAAAGTCTGAGGATGATACTAGACTAAATGAGGTCCAACGGCTGTGTAGGAGCAGATAGAAGATCCTGATAAAATGTTATAGCTGAAGTTTGAATGTCTGCAGGAGTAGCTAAGACTTTTCCTGCCTGTGTCTTGATAGACCTAATACTCGATTTGATCCAACGTTCCTGAATCATTGTGTGGAAATAACGAGTATTGTGATCTCCTTCACATACCAAACGTGAATAGGCCGTTTGTTTCTAAAAACCTCCTCAATAGTAAGGTCCGACTCAAAACTGCCTAGGCATGATGTAATATGCCACGATGCTCCGGTGTAGGGTCTCTATCATATAATGTCTCTACCTCATCCACTCTATCCTCAGCATCTCATACCCGTTGGAAAATATTACCAAACATATGTCGATTCCACCAATGCAGTCTCTGTTTCAGCCAAAAGAACTTTTCCCAGAGAGCAGCCATTCCCGTAAGATGAGTATAGAGTGACCATTTCTGAGCAACAAATGATGACAAATCATAATGTTTGGTCCAAACGTTGAGGAGTTTGAAAGGTCTAGGTGCCAAATCATCATCAAAAACCCATTGAAGTAATAAAGGCGAATGATCAGATGAAGTCTGATTCAAGTGTCTTACTATAAGCTATCGACAGAATGCTGCAGCTATAGAATTGATGAGTACCATATCCAGTCTCTTCTGACTCGACCACTGGTCCAAGTATATCAATTCCCAAGGAAACCGCATCCTCCAAACAACAATCTAGCATCATATCAGAAAAAGCAGTAGTGTATCACGAGTATTATGACCAGTACGCTCGACATCATGTGTAATAACGTTAAAATCTCACCCAACTAACCAAGGATCGTCCATATCGAGGAAAATGTGGTGAAGAACATCCCATAAATCCCTCCTGATAGCTACATCGCATGAAGTATAGACAGAAGTCAGGTAGATATGACACCCTAGTCTAGGATCCTCAACTTTAACGTGAAGAAACTGGGGATGATCAACAATAACAGTAACATTAGTCCCTTTATTCCAAAAATAAACCAGATCTCGCTCGACACATTTTAAACTCCTGTGTCAAAGCGTAGATATCATCGAATATATGCAAATCTATGCTGAAGAACAAATGGCTCCAGTATAATCAAAAGATAAACTTGATGAAACTGTACAAGTCTCTTCAAGTGCCAGCGAGTAGCTATACTAGCTAAACCTCTCGCATTCTATATGATGGTACTCATCTAGATACATGTGAAGAGGTATCCAGTGACCGACTCCTGGTGGCCATCCTAGGAAATGAAGTATTAGTAGCTTTTGAATTTCTTTTCCGACTAACTGGGACAAACCCATCATCATCTATCCTACTAGCCATACCTACCAAGTCATCAATAGAAGATCGATGATATGAACCTTGTTGATGAACTTTAATATGAGAAAAAACATCAAAATCTAACTGATCTGAAGATAAAAAAGCTTCCATATTTTGCTGACAATGTGCATAGATAACAGAAACATTTGACTCTATATCACTATGTGGCCTCTCTAAATGTCCACTAAAAGAGGATCAAAATGTGTAGAACTAACCATCATAGGAATATTGATGATGGGGTCCAGAGATTGAAATGCTAAATAAGGAGCTAATATAATAACATGAGAAATCTGATTATTCATCCTAATGGGAGTAACTATAGAATGATCTGATGGTAGAGAGGTAGTTCTATGTGGAGCAATATTGCTAATAATGGGTGAAGCAGTATAAAGACTTGGAGCCATATGAATATCATATGTCTGTGATGTAGTAACTGTAGCGACGGGGATAATAAGAGCACTAGTTGTAACAGTCTGAAGAGTAGAATGAGAAATCATATGTCAATGTGTAGAACTAAGTTTAAAGAATATTATTACATAAGGATTCGTGATTCTAGTACATTCATCATATGTTAGAAAAACTTCTATTTTCATTTGACATCATATTCATTTAGTTTAGTTAAAGCATCCATAATCCCATACACATCATTACTTTAGTTATAAATTCATCAAAACGAACATTTTCATCTTTTTTTTTTTTATTGTTTTGGTTAAGTTTAGCGTAATAGGAATTGAACTAATCAATCTTCTTAGGACGATACTCAAGCTCAAACAGTCCACTTTATTACTTATTAACGAACTGTACACTTGCGGTGATTTTGATTGAAAATATATTTTCATGAACAAGTTTTTGGCGCCGTGGCCGGGTATTGAGTTTGGTTTAGTTTTATTTATCTTAACACTAATTCGAAGATAATTTTTATTTTTTAATTATTTTTTGTTTTAGTTATTTATTTTTTTAGTAATTTATCTAAGTGCTACTTTTGATCTTTTTTCAGGTTTTGTATGTGAATGTCGCTTGATGGTGACTTGATTTCAGTTGATCCAGAAATCGAAGGTACTTTCCATCAGAGGCAAAGAGAAGCAAGAGTATTATAATAAATGGCTAATGCACAAAACGAACAAATGGTTCACGTCAATGAAGAAGAGACTGTTGATGAGGGAAACATGCTAGTTGGGGATTTTAGGATATTGCAAATCATTCAGAGTCCATCCAGCATCGTTTACCCTCCATTTGGGTAGCCTAGCTTCCAATTGAAGACTAATGTTATACATCTATTCCAAAATGGATATCAGTTTTATGGTAGAGCTAAAGAAAACCCACACACAAACGTTTCTCGATTTTTAGAGATTTGTCAACACTTTCAATATTAGGGTATCTCAAATGATTCTATCAAAGTAAGGCTGTTCCCACTCACACTACATGATAAAACTCTGGAGTGGTTAGATTCCCAACATATTGCTAACATTAGCACACGGAACAACTTAGCTCAGAAATTCTGCAGAAAGTTCTTCCCACCGGCCGAGATAGCGAAACTGAAGCATGACATATCAATATGAAGCCTACGTTAAACAACCAAAAGGATTTATTGATCCTGAATAAAGCTTTATAGGTCTTAAACAAGTTCTTAGAACTTGGTATGATAGACTAACTACATATCTCGTGGAACATGATTTTTCAAAAGGTGGTGTAGATAGAACTTTATTCATTAGACACATGGAGAAAAACATCACCATAGCTTAGATTTATATTGATGACATCATTTTTGGTTATCGTATTGATTCTCTTTCTTATGAATTCGCTGAATGCATGAAACAAGAATTTGAGATGAGTATGGTTGGAGAATTAAATTACTTTCTTGGTTTCTAAGTAAGACAAACTGATGATGGGTTGTTCATATCTCAATCGAAGTATGCAAAAGACCTTTCCAAACGTTTTGGACTCGAAAACAAGAAATACGCTAGAACCCCAATGAGCACTTGTGTCAAGTTGGTCATGATCATACATGTAAGATGTTGATCAGACACTATACAAGAGTGTGATAGGTAGTTTACTTTATCTAATTGCAAGTAGACCTGACACAGCCTTTAGTATTGAGGTATGTGAGTGATTTTAGGTTGATCCTAAGAAACCCCACTTGAGTGCTATTAAACATATCATTAGATATGTCAATTGAACCGTAGATCTGGAATCATGTACTGTCGAGATTCTAATCTTGACCTTTCTGGCTATTTCGATGCCGATTGGGCTGGAAATGCCAATGATTGAAAAAGTACTTATGGAGGCTATTTTTATGTTGGTACTAGCCTTGTAGCTTGGATGAGTAAGAAACAAAATCATATCTCATTGTCCACAGCAGAGGCTGAATATATAGCTGCAGGAAGTTGCTCCACTCAACTGCTTTGGATGAAGCAGATGTTTAGTAATTATGGAGTTGAACATGGTGCTGTAACTGTGTTTTGTGATAACACTAGTGCCATTAATATTTCCAAAAATTCCGTTCAACACTCTCAAACCAAACATATTGATATACAACATTATTTTATTCGAGAGCTTCTAGAGAACCGTGTTGTAATTCTTGAGCATATCTCTATAGAGAACCATTAGCTGACATATTTACCAATCCATTAGATGGTATGCGATTTGAATCTTTTAGGAAGGCTATTGGTGTATGTGTACCTCTTTAAGTAGGTACTTTAGTGCATGCTCGTGTTTTATCATTGATCGACATTGATTTATGCATGTATCATATTTGTTTATTTATTTTCTAGGAAGAAATCTCATGCATGTTTTTTTTTTTTTTTGTGTTTGACATTTTTTTTGTATGTGCTTGGTGCATTCATACTTTAAAATAAAAACAATATTAAAAAATAGAATATTAAAAAATAAAAATGCGGAAAATTGTTTTTACCACATAATATATAATATACTCAAGTTTGTTTGTTGTGATCAAGTATAGGTTTAATCGATGAGTTGCAATATAGTTTTCATTGCTGGCTAAGTTATTATGGAGTACTTAGTATATGTGACATCATGTACCATCTTCACTATATATACTATGCTATTGTTAGTGTGATTCAACCGCACTTGTAAGATTTGGGATGACAATAATATGTTAGTAAGGTGACTTTGAACATGAATGAACTTTATTTATTAGACATAAGCTCAAGTCTAGCCCTGGTTGTAAAAGTTCAATACCTTATATTCTTTTTCGGGGCCTATTTGACTTGTGCAATTAAGTGTGCAGATTTCTCATAACCTAGTGCATATGATCATCTGACTTGGGTTAACCGACCTAAAGCTCGTTAAATGGGTCATTTTAGTCACTTAATGGAGAAGAGCATTTACTTAAGATGTCAAAAATAATAATGAGCTTAAAATATTAAAAGATGTGAAAATAAGATTTGCCCAAAGTTAGGGAGGAGGAAAGAAAATATCCATACAAAATGAGCTTTTCTTTATAGGTTCTAATGTGATTTACATAGTTTAACTTTCATGAGTACAGGAATACACTTATTGACAGTGATATTTAACATGTTCTTTCTCATAAAATTAAGGTTTGGAGCCTACTTACAAAGTAATAATGACACTTTACACATATGAGTCACTCATACAATTACTCCATGTTAACTTGAACTAAATATGTGGAAAGGTTTAATGTACGTTGATTATACATGTGCATGCTAAAAACTGCATTTTTGAGTTATTATATGTTAATGTTGTAAGTTTTTAATTATCGATCCCCTTGTCATTTGTGACAAAAAGGGGAATAGTGGTAGTAGTTAGATATTAGGTTGATTGATATTATTATTATTTTGACTGATACCTATGATGTACTTCAAATTTTTTATTCAATTTTTTTGGTAAGTTGGTTTACATTAATATTGCATCCTAATTTATCTGGTATAACTTATAATTATACATTGATATTGCATCTTAATTTAGCTGATATAACTTATGATTAACCGTTTGAATTGTGTTTATCCATATCATTGTTTCACGTACATTTACACTCGATATTTGAGTGGTCCGTTTCAAAAAAGGGGTTAGACAACGGAAAATCACATTTCAGCCGATACACTTGATTTTGGGAGTAGTAGTTGTTTTGTGTTTCTATTTCTACTACCTTAACTTTAAATTTGTAGTTTTGTCATCGAATGCCAAATATGGATCTTGTTAGGTTTTATGTTATTGACAAATTTGTGAACAAAAATGACTAAAATTAATATGATGTAAAAGTTAAGGAGTAAGTTGCAATTTGTATAAATTTAGTTGTATAGGTTTTAGGGTTCGAGTATGAAAATAGGAGAAAAATGGCGCCACTTTTTCGCTAGCTCATCGTCTGTCTTCGCTCGAGCACAGAAACAGAAATATCATCGCTGACCTGCCGCCTTGTCCTCGCTCGAGAGATAACCTGTCGCTCACATTTCGCTCGAGCGACAGTGTCATTCGGAAAGTTTTAATTCATGTTTTAAAGACTTTTTATCCTGCACATTCGACCCTAAACCTGCAATATAAATACCAGCACGCCTTTGAACGTTTTCCTTGAAGATTGAACATTGAGAGAACACATATTACTCCATAATTCTTCATTAAATTCACCTATAATTTTCAATCTTCGTAGTTTCAATTGTTCTGGCGGTGAAAACATCATCCTCACTTGATCCAAATACCAAACTGCTTACTTCCTAAACATTTGTCAGAGTTCTGAATATCAAGGGAAGGTGACTAGAGTTTCAGTTGTTGTGGGAGAACGCGGATTAAAGACCCTCATTTGCGAACCAAAATCATTTCTTCTCTTTTTTCTCTCTCAATTCTCTCCTAAATCTCATATGTATTCTTCATTCTTTCCACTCAAATCATAAATTATTACTCAAAATCAAAAACCCATTACTTCTACACTTCATTTTTTTTTTAAATTCAAATTTTCATCCACCAAATCTCACATTCCCCCAAAATCCGAACACCACTTCTTCCATTCCTCATTAAATTTCTACAATGTCGGGCTCAAAACGTATGGGAAAGATGCTTAAGAGCACGGTGAGGCGATCTCCTCCACCACCCTCCAATGAAAAGTTTGATTTGGAACCCGAGGTACCGACCAACCCGTTTGGAAAACCCCCAATCTTAATAGATAAGAACATTGATTTTGAAGGTTTTACTATTGAAGTCCTGCATTTCATATATAAGAACTTTTTGAAAACATGGGTTAAATTTCAATTGCCACTTTAGAAGAACATGCATACCCACGGCTCTTGAAGGAATTTTATAAAAATATTGCTATTACTCCCCGTTCCGGTGACATTTCATGTTTAATTAAAAATAAACGCATTTGTCATCAACAAAGCTCTTATTCATGACATTTTAGAACTTGAAATGTGTGAAACACAAATTTTTCTTCACAAAGCACATCTCACTTTAGACGGCTATGACCTTATCGAGGCCGTCATTGAGTCACCGGGAAACTTTTTGAAGATATCACGAAAGTTAGCACTAATCAATTGACTCTTCCATGCAAAATTTTAAAATACCATTGCAAATGTTATCCTATCACAAAAGGGTCATCGAGATGAAGTGAGTTCTTTTGATCTCTTTCTTCTCGACTCTTTTCTTGTCGGTAGGAAACTTGATTTTCCCACCATTACATTAGGCCTCATAAAGCTTATCCATCCCTCATGTCACGTTAAAGCTTTACCATATGGCATGCTTTTTACGAAAATTTTAAACACTTTAACGTTTCTTTGGGTGATGAGACATTTGTCCAACTTCGACCTATCGACACTTTAAATATTCAAATACTTAAACACGTGAAAATTACTAAAAAATATGGTCAGTGGGTAGCACATACTAAGGGGCTTGACTCCACCTCGGGTCCTTTGACTCTACCGTTTGAGGGAGATGACGATAGTGATGATAATGACATACCGGAAGCTCTTATTCATCCTCACGACATTCCAGGCTCCAATATCCCTCGATCTTCGGACAGTAGCTTTACGTTTATCGAGGATCACTACAATCTTCTCAATAGCTGCATCGATTCTCTTACATCATCAATTTCAAGTTCAGCAGGCCGCCATACAATCTCAACATGATGCCATTCAAACACAACAAGTGTCAATGTAGGCTCAGTAGAATGAGTTCTACTCCCATTTTTGTACCCACTTTCCTCCTCCGGAGCTGTAGTCATAGATTTTAATAGATATTATTTGCTATACGATGAGTAATTCCGTATGCTTTAGATATTATGCGTTTTTGGATATTGCGCTTTAAATGTTTTTGGATATTATGTTGTTTGATTTGGTTATCTCATGTTATCATTTATGCCTGTGGTTGTTTTCAATACATGAATTCCCTATTTCATAGTATTTTTGCTTATGCCAAAAGGGGAAAAATAATATATATGATGATATGCATGTTTGGCCTGTATAAGAAAGGGGAAACAATGTCATATTAATGCTTGATCTTTAAAAGATGGAGCATTCTTCTTATTACAAATCATCATTTGTTTGTCATAATCAAAAAAGGGAAAATTGTTGACCTATGGTTGATCTTATATTTTGATCATAACAAACAAAGTGATTTTATTTCTAACATTTGTATTCGAGTCTTCATTGTTACATGTTGATCAAGTTAGAGACAAAACAATTTCTATCAAAAGACTTGCAATTGATGATCAAGAAAATCCAAGATGGACTCGAGCATTTACAATCGGACTACATTGTTTAAAACAAACGAACGAGAGAAGCCAAAAAAATTCAGCCCATCCGGACGTCCGGTTTATCCGCAATGGTCGATTTTTAAACCGTTCTAACTTCTGAAGAGCAATGACTAAATCAGTTGTTCAGAACAGTACAAGACGTTCTGATGATCGTCCGATTCGACGAAGTTTTTAACGTTTTTCAACTGCTATAAATATTAACTCACTTGTTATTCGTTACAATATTAAAGGGCATTCAAGTGAGACATTTTTTTAACAAAATTATATTGACTTCTCATCTAATTTATTATTATCAAATCATTTTAACTTTGAAAGACTTTTGATAAAATTACCTTTTGAAAATCATTGTACACATGAGAGTTTTTCATACCTAACACTTGAACTTCATTCATTGCTATCTATTAAGTGTTAGCATATTTCTCTCTTAGTACTTAATTGTGATCATATTATTTATTAAGAGAGAAGTTTCGGTTGTAAAGCCAAATTTCTTTAAAAACTTGTGGGGTTGTGTTGAGGTCCCGTAAAACTTAACGTTGTATACGGATCGGTATTTCTTGTTTGTAAGTTACTGAAAGTATTGTAAAGGATTGGATCGCACCATAAATCAATCAATATAGTGAAATTGACATTTCTAGTGCCGGAGAGCTTGGTAATAGAGGACATAAGATCTTTACGAACCTCCATAATTATATCATTTGCATAATCTATATCTCTCTCTTTACTTATTTCTTTCATGTTCGTGATTATTATTTGAATTAATCTATTTGATTATTATGTATTTGATTTTAGATTAATTTTTCTAAAAAATTTTACAGGCACAAAGAAGTTCATTGTCGGAAAGTTCTAGAGTGCAAGATGATAGACTCCAAACCGTTATTAGTCAAGTGTAAGAACTGTATGTTCTATTTCATGACATTCATGCGGGGAAGATGAAGTTGAATGGATCATTCCAAATTACAATTATCATAGAGAAACCCTTTCCCTCATGAAGAGACTTCCAAAAACTATTTCAAAATACAAGCACAAGAAGATGAACTCGGAAGAATTGATAGTTCGTTTGGGGATTGAATAAGATAATAGCAAGACCAAAAAGAAATCTTAGTGGACTTGGTTGTTCGATTTGTAGTTTCTAAAGATAAGTCCATTGTTGCTAGATCTTTTGTATTCTCAAACTATTGTAAACATTTTTGCTGTTTTGACAATTTTAGTGCAATCAAGCATTACTCGTTTTTTTTATTAAAGGAGGACGACACTTCCGAAATTTTATTGATCTTCCCTCACTTGTGGGGGAGGAATATCGTGATTACATGAAAATAATGAGAGAGAAAGTACTACTTCCCTTACAGTGTGAATAAATGATGAAAATTAAAACAATAAACGAGGAAGTACTACTTCTTTTACAATAAAAACTAATGCAAATTAAGGCAAAAATAAGAATTGGAAATTAAAATAAAAATCAAACTTTGGCACTGGGCAATCTAAGTCTGTCAATTTGTACTAGTGCCCTAATATGTCGTTGTAGGTCATGTATTCCATATATCTGATATCATCGATGATCCCAACCCTCCACAACAAGAGAATCTACAACCTGGTTTCTTTCTTTGTAAATGTGAGAAACGGTATCTCTGTCGAAGGATATGATATCTGTGATATGTCTGAGTATGCCCTGAATAGCCCATGGTCTCCCTCCTCTTGTGATGCAGTGCATAACTACTGTAGAATCAGACTCTATCCAAATAGCTGAAAAAACAAGTCCATGAGCTAGTAAAATTTTATCAAGAGTAGTCTAGAGCTCTGCGTCCCTAATATAAAGCATGGTCCATCCGAACCTGAGAAAGTCCTGATATAGTGTCTTATGTGTGGTATCTGATGATGCCCCTCCATTCGAAAAACCATCCTTGACGCATCCATTAGTAATGTGGGCGCTGCGGCGCCCAAAACCCAGCATTGTGGCGCCCATTGTCGGGTGAAAAATTGCACTGCTCGTCCTTCAGTATTTTTATTATAACGTTTTCTCTCAATCTCCGATTGAGACGACTCAAGATGATTTGAAAATATGATTCAAAGGGCTACAATTTTACTTTAGATATTTTTTTCTAATTCAAATTTTTGTTATATAAAAAATGAGTCTCAATATGAAACTACAAATCTGGAACATAACATTTTCGGTTGGAAATTGATGTGTGATCATATTTTGATCATATTTGATCCATTTGACTTCTTTCTTCATCCAATTGACTCCAAGCACTCTCGAATCTTCATTTTGAGCTCTAACACAACTTTTTATTATTTGCACTTTAGTTTCCAAACTTTGAATCTCTTACAATTTAGCTATTTTCTCCAATTTTTACCTACTCTTACTCATTTCCTTCAATTTCATCAATCTACATCTCAACATCAAAGCACACATTAAAACATTCTAAAACTCGTAGAAATAAGTTAAATATCAAGTTTAGATGATATCTAAAGTATGCGTGAAATACACTCATCAAATACCCCCAAACTTAATACTTTGCTGGTCCTCGAGCAAACGCTAAACTCTAGAAAATAACTAACGAATCTACAAACACAAATAAATCAAGCAAAATTACTTAAAACAAATTTCGTTAAATATCNAAAACGTTCTAAAACTCATAGAAATAATTTAAATATCAAGTTTAGATGATATCTAAAGTATGCATGAAATACACTCATTAAATACCCCAAACTTAACTTTGCTAGTCCTCGAACAAATACAAAACTCTAGAAAATAGCTAAAGAATCTACAAACACGGATAAATCAAACAACATTACTTAAAACAAATTATGTTAGATATCTTGCCTTCATAGCTTGTGATTGAAAACATAACATCGATTTCATGAATCAGTTCAAAGTCATAATGTCCAAGCTAAGTTTTCACATATTCAATGCAAAACGTGTGTGTGTGTGTGTGTGTGTGTGTGTGTGGAGAGTTAAGTGCAACGCTGTACAATAATAAGTTAATAAATTCCCGACCTTAAAAGTCAAATATTTCCTTACTTCGCTCGTGAGATTCATACACCCTCAAACATTTTTCTTCACTTTCCCAATGTGTATTCTAAAGTTAACTTTCAATACTAAATTCTTACACCACTCAAATTTGGTTCATTTTAGCCGGCAATGTCAACAATTCAAACCATGTGATAATTCTTCCAATTTATGAGTGCTTCGATAATTCTCCCAATTTCATGGATACTCAACAGGAGATTAGGTATTTGAAATAATAATCGAACCTCTAGGGTTTTAGTCGAAAAATTCCTTGTGTTCACTTTTTAATTTTCCACAAATTCTACTTTATGTAATTCTAGATCCGTGTGATTGATCGTTTATATTTGTATTTCTGGGCATTTCATTTAGTTATGATATAATTTCCTTAGTCACCTTCTCTACCTTAGCATAATTGCATCCAAATGAAAATCACAAGTTTGACCAAACGTAGTGAATAAAATAGAACAAGTTTGACCAAACGTAGTGAATAAAATAGAACATAAGAATAAGACAACCGGAAAAGGTGTGTTTTTGCTATGTGATATCCCAACACATTGAGATTACCACCAGCCAAAGTAATTGACGAATAAATTTAGAAAATTAGTAATAAATAATAAAGAAATGCTAACTTTCCAAGACAAGTATAATTATATCTTTGTTAGATTTGGATTCTTGGATAAAGCTTCAAGATAAATTTATAAATTTATATTTTATTTTAACACAAATTTTTCGAATCGCAAACTGAATTTATTTTATGAAAGACTCGACACGTAATTTTTTCTTGGGGAATTTGTACAGATGTTCCTACATTATCAATTGCCAAAAAAAGAAAAAAAAAATTTACACTTCTTGAAAATGTGTTAAAAATGTCATATTTTGGGTGCAAAATGTCCACAATACCCTTGTTGGCGCAAATCGCGGAATTAATTAAAAATGTTGGGAAAACCCAAATTCAGGTTATATATAGACAGTAGAATCTCGACCCAAAAATTATTGAACCAAGCAACCAAATCAACTAACCTCGATTTGCGAATGCCACAAAGGGTGCTTAATCTTTTGATAAGCTCTAAGGGCTGAACGATACAAATATAACAATATTTGATAAGTACGGTACATGTTCAATCAAGAATAAGGAGAGAGAAATTCGCAATTCATTATGTCGAAAGTCTTAGTTCTTTTATAATGAAGGAAATAAACCTATTTAGGCTTAATAGCACAAAACGTTCATACGTTTCAAGTTCTATATTTTCACCCCTATTTCAACGTTATATTGTAGAAACGTCATTTTGACCTATTTTTAACGTAAAATGACCAATATACCCTCCCATATAAACAAAAAATAAAATAAAATTAATAAATGCATCCACTAATAACAAGTGATATAATCTGGGACAGACAATCACTTGATTGGGTCACACGAGTCAAGTGCTTAAGCAATGGAGTTCAGATGAGTGAAGTTGACCATTAAAAAAAAAAAAAATCATAATCTTGTGCTATGTAGATGAGGGATAATTTGTCTAAAAAAACACATTTTTTAAGTATTCTCCATTGTAAACACAAGAAGTAATTTTTATTCAACTTCAAGTTTGAGATGTTAAAATTTATATATTGTTTAATATTTTTATTTTATAACTTACTGTTATGGAATTGTTAAATACATCATGCTCATATTTATTTTGCAAACTTTTATTTATTCATTTGAATTGCTTTTGCAAATTTCTTAGAATGACAATATCCTCCATAATATATTGTTGGGGATTCCCCATTTAATGAAACATTGTGTAAGTTGTTTGTCAAGATTTTTTCAATTGATAGTTGAGTATTGATGAACACAGTTAATACTATGAAGATTGTAGTCCAATCATACCCATTAGTTGATTCCCGTCATTTGCCAACCATCTTTATCGGACTAGACTATAAAACCGATAGTTAAAATGTCGGTCTCACCGATTTGCTATTATTTCCTAATATCTATTTATTAAAGTTCGATATATTAATGCGTCGAATGCTTATAATTGGTATCTCAAATTTTCAAGTATGAGTGGTAATCTGAGATTCCTTGTCTTGCATGTGGAACAATTTGTCCACATAGATAACAAATGGAAGTGGGGAGGAAACAAGATCACTTCAATCGTAGTTCCAAGTAATATCACCCGACCAAGACTTGTCGGACAATTGATGGAGAAATTTCGTATTCATGATCCATGCACTGAAATCATATTGCAGTTTAAAATCCCGAATATGAATATACCTCTAGCCGAAATACGTGAAGATGAAAGATTGATACATATCCGTTCATAAGG